>VZSE01010539.1:3107210-3193309 GCA_013398275.1 Promerops cafer | reverse complement strand
CCCCACCGCGCCGAGGGCAGCGGGGCCGCCGCCGCCGCCGCTGCTGCTGAGGTAAATCCGCCCGCGGTCCCTCGCCGCGCCCCCGCGGGTCCCCGCGGGAAGGAGCGCGCTGGCCCCGGGAAGGGCGAGCGGGGAAGGTTAGCGGGGATGAGCCGCCTCAGGCCGGGCTGAGCGCCGGGCTGCTGTTGGGGCGCAGTTCATGGGGTGTTCCTGCGTCCCCTGTCGCTTTCCGCGTTATTTACACTTTCCCCCAAAAATTAAAAATTATCCAGCAGCAGCTGTGGGAGGGAGCCCGGACGTGTCCCTGTGCCCCGGCGCGGGTGTTGCAGCCCGAGCTGCCGCCCGGGGAAGCTGGAAGGGCAGCGAGCAGCTCCCATGGACTCCCACCTTTCCGGCCGTGCCTGGCGCTTGCTCCGGGGAGTTTCCCCGGTTTATGTGGTTCTAGTTTTCCTCATTTCCAGGAGGGGAGAACAGCTCTTTCAGGAAGTGGGAATGCAGATAGCTCTCAAACGAGAGGGTGGGTTCGTAGAACACAGCGTGTGTGTGATCTGTGCCATGAAAAGAAGGGATTGGGAAATCACTAGCTACTTTTTGTACTGAGTACCCAGTCGTATGATGGTGTCAGGATGCAGAATTACAGTGATGTAACTGTTTGCTTTGCTGGAGACATAATTAGGTTGAAGTCGCCGTGACTGTTCACATTAACAGACTTAAATTAGCTCTTTTGAAGTGAATGCTCTCTGACTTTGAAAATTTACAGATAAAAAGGCGCCGTACTGGTTCATTACGAGATGAAACTGATGTGAAATTTCAGCGGTTTGAGATTAGAGTTAAATAGCTGAGATCTCTTTGTGGCTGAAAGGAATTGGTAATACTTTTATCTCTCTAAGGCTTCTTGGTTTTCCTTAGCATAGTATATTTTGTATCATACAGATCTGTTGGATTTTTTTTTATGCCTTTCATGAGGCCAGGGAAGTTTTAAGGAAAGTGAATTGATGGGATTTTGCAGTGGTTGAATGGCTGAACATGAAGAACAGAGGAAATATGAGGATTTATGTGTCTGATATGAGGAACAATTGAAACAAAGGCTTGAACATTCCTCTAACGAGCACTGGAAGTTGAGAATAGTTTGCCCAATAACATTATTTTTTGGAACCTGGGAGGAAGAATCACATGGACATGGATATAGATGTGGATGTGGATATAATAGCTGACATAAAAACGTGCCTGCCAGCTTGAGCAATCACTGTATGTGATACCTGAGCTCTCCTCAACTGAGTGTGAGGATAGAGTGTGCACTGATGAATGTGAAAATTAGAAATAAAAAAATTACTCTATTAATTAGGATGTGATCCATGAAATTGCTTTTGGCAAAGAGGTAAAACTTTCAGCATTTACACACCAATGTTGGTATGGGTGTGAGTGTGCAGCCTTGTGGGGTCTAACCTGAATTTGAGCCTGTGGCCCTGTTCCAGAAGAGGCAGAAATCAAAACCCAGCCACAGATTGTGCTCATGTCCTTCTCAGGTGAAGGTTGTTTAATCCAGGAGTGTTTTGTCCTTGCTGCTGTACCCCAGTGACCTCTTGGTGGATCAGATAGTGTGTTTGGTTCTTTGCTGGCCAGCAAAGTCATGTGTAATATATTTTCTTTGACTTTCACATCTCAGGGTGAAAGATGTGTTATTGAAAAGATATCCTGCTGAACATCTCTGGTGTTACTTTGTGCTTATGGAAGAGTGATTTGGTATCACAAATCTGTTCCCTGTCTGATAGCAAAGCCTTGTAATACTTGGTACAAATATGTGTTCTGAATACGTGCATTGGGGTGTTTGCTTGCATTTTTAATAACTTCTTTTACTGTGAATTCTCATTTCTGAGTTTTGAGGATGTTTATAAAGATGATGCTGGCATAAATCATAAATGGTTTGGGTTGGAAGGGACCTTAAAGATCATCTTGCTCCCACCCCTCTGGGAATGACCTCAACCAGATGGGATTGCTCAGAGCTCCATCCAGCCTGGCCTTGAACAATTCCAGAGATCCAGGGGCAGCCACAGCTTCTCTGGGCACCCTGTGCCAGGGCCTGCCCACCCTCACAGGGAGCAATTCATTCTGTATATCCAAACTAAATTCCTTCTCTTTCAGTTTGAAAAAAGACATAAATAATTAGATTATCAACTTCCCAGTAAGACCTTCATACTTATGCTGAAGTACTTCTGTATACCTTTAGTCTGAGGTGATTTAGAAGCAGCACATTTCCTTTTCAAAGCTGGAAAGGAGCAATTCCAGTGTTTCCCGATGGACAGGCTTAGGGAGAATTGTTACAGTAGCTTGAAACTTGACTGTATTAAATATGTACTCAGTGAATATTCTCTTCAGTGTGTTGCACACAGTCTCACATTAATTCCATGTTCCACTCTGACCTGTCCCTGTGTGCCTGCAGGAGAGCAGAGATGCACCAGCACAACAAAAGGGCTGCAAGGTATAAGTGGGAAATTCAAGAGCTAAATACTTAATATGTTTTAAGAACAACACCAGGGTTTTGGAGACAGGGTGAGCTGTGCCTCTGAGCAGGGATTTGTGGATAAGCTGATGCACTTCAGGGTTGTATCATGGATGGCCATCACAAGTTGTTTCAGCTGCTCCTCTCCAGAGCTGTGTGTGCTGTGTTAAGGACATCCCAGATTCCCAAATTGCTGTGAGGGTGGCTGCTGGACCAGTCACTGGGACAGAACTGAAACAAGCCACAGCTGCCTTGTTAAATGCCTTTGCAGCTTGGCTTGCCTGGATCTGTAATAAAAGTAGGTGATTCTTTTTAATTAGACATGGCTCTGTGCAGACATCATCTGATAGATATTTGTCTGTCAGCACTGAACAGTCCAAACTGCCCATGGAACTGGGTGCAGGAGGAGGTTTGCCTGCTGGGTTTACTTAAAACTCACAAGTTCCTGGAGTTAATGTTTATGCTGTAACCTCTGAGGGAGATTACAGGGCTGTAATTTTGATTTGCCACCAGTGCTCTGCTTCCAGGAGGGATTTAAATCCATTGTATGTAAGTGCTGCAGGATTATTATTCTAATGTGCTGTATGTGTTGGTGTCTCTGCAACTATTGAGAGCAGTCAGAAATGTTGAAATAAAGACACTTTCTTTATTGTGTTAGCACTGAAATGGGAGAAATCTTAGGAACTGTCCATTGTGTAGCTTGAAGGAAAAGGCAACCAAAAAAATTTATGCTTTGACAGCTGATGGATTTTTAGCCTGTATATAAATTCTTACTTGTTTAAAAAAATTACAGAGAAATAAGCTTTTCTTTTTTCCTATAACAATGCTTTTCTATTCGTCCTCAAAAAATAGCAGGGAAAAGGATTGTTCTTAACCCTGAAGAGCCTGGTTTTTTCAATTTAATTACCAGTTCAGGGGCCTTATGATACAATTAGTTGTGTTGTGTCATTTGTCTTCCTAATGCCCTTGACAACCTTCTTCCACTAAACCCAGTGATTTTACAAGGCCATCTTTCTGGTGATCATGAGTTTATAACATAACTTCTTCAAAAGCTCTTTGGGTTTTTTTATTCCAATAGTACATCTGCATTTTAGACCTGAGTTTCAGTACCAGTGAGGTGCAGGTCAGATGAGATATTCCCAACATGAGAATTTTAAATTAATTAAAGTTAAGCTTTAATTCCCAACCCGAGAATTTCAAATAACAGCTAAGAATGGAACAGAGTTGGGTCAGTTTAATATAACCACATGTGCAAACATAGCATTGGACATGAAGCATTGAATAATTTGGTGTTATCTTCTGGTGCTAGATAAAGATTTGCAAAAGGTCAAATTAAAAACTGTTGCTTGGTGTATTAGAGGCTGAAGTGTAATTCTTTGTCCTTTTGTACTCCAAATATGCAACAAAGAGTAAATTTGGTTAGGACAGGCGTTGAAGCAAATAAATGAAGAGTAGAGGGAAGCTGTGAGCATCTCAGTGGGGATGCTGAGCTCTTCATAAAGGGAGAGCTTTCAAGCATTGATCCTCTTCCCTGGCAGGGACCAAGGTGGGAGCAGCTGGGGAGGAGAAGGATGGGGCAAATCCCATGAGAATGCCCAAATCCATTGTCCTGCACAGCTGATCTTTGGGGACACTTGCACATCAGCCAGTAACTGGTGAGGCTGTGACAAACACAGATTTTGCACAGGATTGCAGTTGGGGTTAGGGACTGACTGAACAAATCAGGTCCCTGTCTCCATGAGCAATTGCAGCTGATGGCTCCCAGCTGAATATTTCACCTGGGAGGCTGAGTGTGTCGTGCTGTCACCTGCCATCCCCAGCTCCCAACGGGTGGGTGGCACTGCACATTAATGGCAGACACTCAGCCTGTCTGCTCCCGTGTCTCTGCTCAGCTGCCACCAAATGCCACGTCAGTGACAACTTAATGGGTGTGGATTTCACAATATTGTGAAGTTTAAGAAAGGTCTAAAAGCTTATTTGTAAAGCAAACCACAAAGCAATCACAGCTTCCTGCAGTGATACAGAAGGTAAGGGGGGGTGGTTTTAAACTAAAAGAGGGTCAGTTGGGATTTGATATCAGAAGTTTTTCACAATGAGAGTGGTGAAGCTCTGGCACAGAGAATCTGTGGCTGCCTCATCCCTGGAAATGTCCAGGCTTAGGTTGGATGGGGGTTTGGAGCAACCTGGGATAGTGGGAGGTGTCCCTGCTCATGGCAGGAAGTGGCACTAGGTGACATTTAAAGGTCCCTTCCAACCCAATCTATGCAATAATTCTGATATGTTCATAATAAACATGTGCATTACCATTTAGTTGTGTAGTAGAACGTTTGAGTTTGTTAAAATAAGGTAAGAGACTTTTCCTTTTCAATTCCCCTCGAACTGGGAACATTTGAAAATGGGTACTGAAGAACTCCACCAGCAATGTTGTATTTGGAGTATCTATTTCTAACAAGCTGCTTTCAGAAGCTTTTCAAGAAAGTGACTTTGTATTTGCTGTAGCTCTTAAATGTCAGAATCCTTATGTTACTCTCAAAATATATTAAGTTAACCTTGCAAATAAGAGTGATTTCCACATCACAAAATTTACTTCAAATAAATAGAGGATAAAACCAGTGAAGAAGAAAACCCTAGGTACTTCTTTAGGCAGCTTTAATCAGACAGCAATTCAGGCCCACACCTCTTCTGTTCTCTTCCCCAAATAGAAATGTAATGCAAGGTTCTGTGCTGCAATCCTGCTCCAAGTGCCATGTGGTGATTTCCAAAAGTTAACAGTGAAAAATGTCAAGCTTTCACGTACCTGGTTTTCTAAATAAAGCACAAACTTTTTCCTTGTAGCTACACGCAGCGTGTTTCACAGTGCTACTATTGATGTATATTATTTATATTTAACAGGATTTTCCTGGTGCAGCTTTGCTAATCAGTTCATTGGTGATGTCTTTTCAGATTACATCAGACATGACTATGTGAATAACCAGGGATAACCCAAAGGCAGGACAGGATGTCAGAATAACATACAAAACATTTTTGAGGTATTTGTTTTGTTTTGGATTTCTTTAATTGTGCTAACATTTTTTTGGTTGTCTTTAAGACATTTAAGCAGAATGAATGTAGTAGTTCTGTGCCATTTCATACATAAGACATTCCTTAAAAGTTTTAGAAGCCCTTTTTTTGGATGAAGTAATAGCTGATATGCATGGTTATCTTCATGTTCCAGCTGCTAATTATGTATTTTTATGAAACTTAAATTTTGTTGACCACAAGGGGTGATGATGTCCCAAAGTGCCATTTGACTTAATTGGCACAGATTGTAATTTTAACTGTGAACATTTAGAAAGATCAGCATAATTTGAACTGGGTGAAAAGAGGGCCTTATTTAGGTTAAATTAAGCTTAAATTACTTTTAAGGGAGATAAAGTTCATTCTTTCCTAAGGTAATTTTCTAGTGTGTGACATCTTCATCCTTGGCTTAGCAGCTGCATTCTGGTGAGAGAGAGGAATTCTGTCCAAAAAAAACCCCAATGTGTGAACAGAAAATACAATTTAACTCCTAGGAATTGTAATAGATCCAAGCAGCAGAGCTGAATTTCAGTTTGTTCTGTTCCACAAGCAGAGAATGTGTCCTTCAGACACCTCCCAGTGTCCTGGGAGCTTCCCAGCTATTTTTGCAGTTGCTCTCACATCTCTCTGCTGCATCTGCATGTATTTATTTTCATTTCTGGTTTCTTGGATTGCTCCTGCCTGGTTTGAACATCAAAGCCTAAGGATCAGAAGGATTTCCTGGGCAGAATGTGTTACTCTGATTCCTGATAAAGAGTTTTTAAAGGGTTTAGACAGACACAGCTTCATCAGAAACCGTCTCAGTGCCAGTGTCTTCACCTGGTAATGGTCACTTGGACCATTCTAGAGGAACAAAGTGACCCCATATTCAAGGTCCTGGGATGGAAATTGAAATTGCAGTGCCATAATCCCTACAGTCGTGTATAGGCTGTCATTAATAAGGGGGGAAAAGGGAGATCTCTGTGTGCCTGTCATAAATCAATAGAAATGCTTTCAGGTTTCTCTCAGACATGGCCTTTAATAGCTGGAATCAATATGAATTTTAGAACACAGTATACTTCTAAAGCAGCAGGGTATTCTTGAGGCCTAATGTTTAAGCTTTGATTTGTCTCCTTTTTGTTGATAGCACTTCAGTTCTGCCATTCCATATCCTTCCTTGGGAGAGATGTCTGGAAAATAATTCTGTTTTCATGAGAACTGTTAAGGCTTCAAGTCTGGTTTTTGCTCCATGTTGGAAGGACAACAAAACCCTAAAAGAATTTTCATGAAATTAAATTAATTAATGTGTTCTTTGAAAATCTGATTTGTGTAATCCGTTGCCATGTTAATTTAACCAGAACCATTTGTTTCCCTTCAGTTTGGGCTGATCTGAGACCATTTGATAAGTTATCCAATATATCTTTGTAACAGGCTTGTGGTTTTCCCAAAACAATAACATTTTTGTCAACAAATTTAGCTGCTTTCTAACTTGCTGTGTTGTTTGTTGTAAGCAAAGTGTTAGAACAGCTTTATTTCCATCCTGGTTTTCCTTTCTTCTCTTCCCTCACTTGCTGGAGCAGAATGGAAAGTCAACAGTCTGGTGCCATAATTTGCTGTTTTCAGAGAGACATGAGCTGTAATTTAATGAAGACTTTGCCATTTTTGTTTGAGATAAAAGAAATTTAGTTTTTAACAGAAGAGGAGGAGTGGTTTATGAGCACAGCATGATGGAAATGAAACCAGTCTAAAATCCCTTTGTCAGGCATTGAAGTTGCATGTTAGTGGTGCCTTAACTCTGGCTGGGCACCCACCAAGGCTGGTCTGTGTCTCCCCTCAGCTGCAGAGGGGAGAGAAAATATTAAAAAAAGGCTTGTGGGTTGAGATAAGAGCAGGAGACATCACTCAGCAATTACCATCACAGGCTTGACCTGGGGAAATCAGCTTCATTTATCACCAATGACTGTAGAGTAGAATAATAATAAATAAAAACTAAAAACAAACAAAAAACCCCTAAAACCAAAACCTTAAAGCATGCCCCCCCTTCTTTCATATCCATCTTGATGTAGTCACGGAATCTCTCAGGTGTCGATCGGAAAGAATCCCAGTTCTGTTTTGAACTTGAACGTGCTTTATCTGCCAGAAACAAAAACCCAGAGCCAGCTGTAAGCTGCTTCCTCATTAATAATTAAAACCAATGATGGTGATGATGGTGGTGGTGGTGTGTTTGTCCCTGCAGGGCGAGGCCAGCAAACCATGCAGTCATCAGGGCACCGTTTCCGCGATGTCGAGCACCACCCGCTCCTGGCCGACAATGACAGCTACGACTCCTCCTCCTCCTCCTCGGAGGCCGACATGGCCGAGAGGGTCTGGTTCATCCGGGATGGCTGTGGCATGGTCTGTGCCATCATGACCTGGCTCCTGGTGGTCTATGCAGACTTCGTAGTGACTTTTGTCATGTTGCTGCCTTCCAAAGACTTTTGGTACTCCGTGATCAACGGGGTTCTCTTTAACTGCTTGGCAGTGCTGGCTCTGTCGTCGCATCTGAGGACGATGCTGACTGATCCAGTAAGTATCCAAGAGTTCCTTGCCATTGGATTGTCCCCTCCATCTGCACAGAAGTTTGGAGAAGTGATACCAGGTCTTCTCCTGCTGGGAGAAGTGGTGCTAGAGGCACAATCCTCGTGCTAGAGGCACAATCCTCGTGCTAGAGGCAAAATCCTTGTGTTAGATTCAAAACACTCAAGGTTTTGATGATACCTGTACTTATCATCAGGATGGTACCTGTACTTCTGTTACTCCATTAATGAAACCATAAAGGAACAGTCAATATAAAATTTATAAAAGTGTTAGACTCAAGAAAAAGCAGGAAAATATTACTCCATGTCCTGAAGAAGCTAAGAAAGTTTAGTCTTCTCTGGCCTTATTTTTCTTACTTTTTTTTCATCAGATTTATTTTCAAAATTTGTACCTTTGTCCTGTTGCATCTCTTGAAATGCTTCTTCCATTGGTGGCACATGGAAGAACTTTTAGAGGTGGATGTGCTGCAAAAGCTCGGGCACACTTGGCATAATGGAAAAACCACTGTCCTATGTGATTCCTGCATTTTTGTCTTTAAATATTTGGAGCCAGAGGGAAGGGAGGTTTAAACTGAACACACATTGGAGCAGTGTAGGTGTCAGAGGTCTTGAAAGTGCTCATTTCTTAGAACTTTTACTCCTCAAGATTTCAAGAGATGAAATAGTGATTTTGTACTAAAATCTATTATTGTTCTCAGGGAATAAATCTGGGAAAAGTGGGGTGAGGGGAAAACCATCTATTTTCTCCAGATTTTTGGAGAAAAATGGAGATTTTTCTCTAGTACCAGTGTATAGAGAAGTTATGGGAGTGTTCAAAAGCCAGCAGGGTGTTGTAGTTAATGATTTTCTAGGTCTTTGATTTATTTCTCTCCACACCCAGTGATGAAATATCACAACTTCTACAAACTGTGACAGCTAAGAGACTTAATGGTTTAAGGATTTATTGCTTAAAAATATGAGCTGGTGAAACTGGGTGTCTTTGTAGACCTGTGTTGTTTTTTGTGATCCAAGCTGAGATGAGTCACTGCTTTTTTCCTCTGTTCCTTTCCTTCTGACTCCCAGAATGGAAGACACAAATGTGTGATAGAAACTAAAATGAAAGGAACGAAGGAATGAACTGCCTCAAAATTTATGTGAATTAAATTTACTCTTGTAATACAAAAATAGATTTTTGGTGGCTGGCCGTGACTGTGAAAGATGGTTTTTGAAATAGAGTGTATTTCTGTCAGCAAAGTGCTTGAAAGCATGGTCTGAGGTCCTCATCCCTGTGGCAGGTGAACAGGGGAATGTGAGATGTTTACACCAAATATTAACTTGAGTAAGAACATTCAGATTGCAAAATACACCCCAGGAGTACAACATGAGTGTTTCAGGAAGTCTCCCTGTGAGCACCAGTTCAGGTTTGAAGCAGCACTCAGCCGAAGAGCTCACCTGGGCTGTGTCTTGGCCAACACAAACACAAATTTATTATTCCAGGCCATAGGTAACAAAAACTCCCTGCCTAAGCAGAGGGGTGTTTGGCAGTGGAATCTGAATTCCTGCTGGCTTCTTAATTCTATCCCAGAACTTCTTAAGGTGTTTGTGTCAAGTGCTGATGTTGCCAGGGGCTTTTTTGGAATGAGAATTAATTGTAAATGTTGCAGTTGGCTTAGGCTGACCTGACGAAGGCTCTCCCTGTGTGAAGGGAGTGCTGACCTGGAGCAGTTGGTACAGAAAGGCCACTGCACTTGGCTGTCACATCCCAGTTTATTTCACAATCACTTCCCCTCACAGATAAGGCTTTATCTCCATAAATGAGCAGGGTGACAATGGTGCTGTCCATTATTTTCTCCTTACTAATCCAAATTTAGATCCTGAACTCAGGAGGCTGATGCAGATCCGTGATAATCGGATCAGAGAACTAACCACTAAAAGTTAATTTCTTTTCCCAATCAATTATTTTTCTTTTGAATCAGTTCCTTCAACTCTTTACCACGAAGCTGCACAACAAAGGGTAAAAAAGCCAGTGCTGGTCCTGCTAACAGTCTCCAAGCTAAAGATTTTAGGAAAAAAAAATGACAGTTCTCAAAAACTTGGGGCAGGTGGTTGAACCCTGGCTTCAGAGAGTTGAAATAACATCTTTCAAGTAGTTGCTGACCTAACTTTTGTGGATGGCTTGGCCATTAATCAAATGCCACAACAAATATTCAGGGTAAGTCCTCAGCAAATGATGAGCAGTGGTTGCATCTGCAGGGTAAGATGTGTCTCCCTCTTCATTTCTGTGGGCTGGTGACAGGATATTCTATGAGAATTAAGCTAATACTTGGCCAGAGATGAGTCTTGCTGAAATAAAGCTGAATTTGAGGTCAAGCAGAGGTAATTTATTCATTTGGAATTGATTTTGGCTTATAGCAGACTGGCTTTGAATAAATGAACTTATTTCAGCAATTATCCTGAGGTTACTGGTATGAAGTCTATGAAATGTATTTTTAAATGCTCTCATGCCATTTAAGAAGCTTTTTCTCCTCTAATTGAAATGATTTCAGGGGGCTGTGCCCAAAGGAAATGCCACTAAAGAATACATGGATAATTTGCAACTGAAACCAGGAGAAGTGATCTACAAATGTCCCAAGTGCTGTAGTATCAAACCTGAGCGTGCACACCACTGCAGGTATGCCAGAGTTCCTTAAAGAGTTCTGCATTTGGGGGCATGGAATGACATTCCTGATACTTGTTCATTTTTTTCCCCCACAAATTTCTTTTGGTATCCACTAAACTTTCAAATTCCTCCATTGCAGAGTATTTTATAAGTGTAATGTACAGTGGCCAAAAATGACTGTGGATGAGGGGAGAGAAGTAAGAGACTCAAAGATTTTATTAAAGTAACTGTGCTCTGGTGTCTTAAATAATTTTGATCTGTGAATATCTTTTTCTGCACATCATTCCAGTTATTGTGCTGTGCTGTGGCTAATGCAGGGCAAAGAAAAGAATCTCAAATTTCTGAGAGGAGCTGATTTAAGAAGTGACTCCTGTAGTCTTAAATTAACAAAATTTAGAGTAGTTTTAAATGATTACTTTGTGTCATCTCTTCTTTGCAGTGCATTTGAAGTTATATGTGAATTGGCAGATTATTTTCCCAAAGCTGCATAAATAATTGGTTAAACTTCCACGTATTGAAAATCCATTTGAATAAGGACAGAAGTGATGATCATTTGAACTAAACATGCTATGGAAGAGCTAGTAAATGTATATTTTTAATTCTCAGTCTTTGGAGTTTTCAGGCACCGTGGAAATGCTTTTGTAGTGTTTATTGTGTGCCAGTTGAAAATAGCTGTGCCTGCACGATCAGGGCTTACATAAAGATGCAAATGCTTCTGGTGGCTCTCTAGGTGTGGGGAGTGATGTGTGTTGAATTGTGAGAAGTGTGAAATTGCAGTCTCTGAGTTAGTGCCTGTCAGAAGAACAGAGCAGAGTCTTGTCAGGACTCTGAGATGATTCTGGAGCTTTGTGGGTTCTAAATTAAAAGCCTCGTGTGTGTCAGTGCTCAGTGCAGTGCTACGGCTGAGAAGCTGCTCCCATTTATGAATACTCAGCCTTGGCATGGAGCTGCTGCTTCTCTGCTGTCAGTGGGTTTGTGTCTGGAGTGGGAAGGGAGAAGTTCCCTGGATAAACAGGTGAGTGTGGAATGATCTCCAGCTGCTTTGTGTGTGGTTTAGGCTGGGTTTGCTCAGGGGCAGATCCCAGGGCTGCCTTGCTGTAAAGGGATGCTGCTGCTGCTGCTGCTTTATCAGCTCAGGAGTGTTCACTGGAGGATGCCTGGGGGTGGAGGCTGCACAGCTGCTGCTGGGGCAGGATGGGAGGTGGAAACCCCTGGGGATCCAGCAGAGCTGTGCAGAGTTCACCCGGCCTGGCTCTGTGTCCGTGGGACGCACTGAGGGACACCTGGGGGCCCCTGCAAAGCATCTCACTAATTTTCTCATCCCCATATTCAGGCTGATTCCTACAGAGGCCTTGCAGGTATCTGTGGAAAGCATTTCCCACATTTTTGGTCCTGGTAGGATTTGCTGATTTGGAAGGAGCCCTAAGTGAAGACATCATCTGTTGAACTCAATATGACAGAAAAAGAGCTGGAGTATCAGAGATCCTGGAGCTCAAATACCTTCTTTTTAGCAAGAATTTGAGCAACATTTATTGTTTAAAGCAGGACAAGAATGGATAGTGTCTGTGATAAAGGAAATATCTGATCTTTTCAAAGGATTTGTTTTCCCCAGGCACCTGTTTGGGGATCCAGCTTTGTATGTGTTAGGAATTGTTTTAATCCTTGGTCAGATATTCTGTCAGATGCTTTACCTAAGGGCAAAGGAGGCATTTTGGGACTTCCTCAGTGCATCCCTTGCTCCACAGAACATGTGGAAGAGAAAGCCAGAGCCTCAAAGTATTGTGAAGCTGCTGTCATGTTTTTCTCAGCAGTTGGATTTCTGGTTTAATTGCCTTTGTTTCTGTTAACCTGATTCTTTGCCTTCGGTTTATTACTGCAGGAGTTTACCCAATAAAAAAAAAGGGTTTGTTTGATTATGCTGCCAGTTTTTTTATTGGTTTGCAAACCCATTCCAAGGACATTAAAAGGATGGTCTAGTCCCAAGTATTCAAAGTGGCAATTTGCTGATAGAAGAGACTTGAAAATGGCAATTGAAGTTGGTTGCTGTTGGGAAATGCTTACACTCAGAGAGAGCCACAGTGCATGTTTTGAGTAGTAAATTATTAACAGAAGAGGCTCTTAGGATGTAGTTACGAAAATTGTTGTGCAACACTGCAACAGAAATTCTTTTAAGGAAGAAAAATAGTTTCATAATACACATTAGTGATGGGGAAAAGAGCAAGAACCTTTTATTTGCAGCTAAGTATCTCTGAAATAAAGTGATAGTGATATTTCAGTGAGCAGTTAACATTTTCAGCACAGGGAAGAGCCCTATCCCGAGTGAATGGGATTTCATTTTCACTGAAGGAGCACAGCTGTCATCATTTCTGCCTGTTCTGAGTGCCTGTGTTTGTGTGTGGGGAACTGTTACTCTGAATTAAGTCACTGAGATGTTTCCATCAGGCTCCCAGAGAGTATCTCTTATCCACACCCATTTCTCTTGAGTCTTTAGCTGTGTCTTTCTGAATGTTATCTTTGGCATCCAGAGCTGGAATTGCACCTGCCTGAGTTCATGGAGCAGCAGTTCCAGGCTGGAGGAGAGACTTTCCTCCATCCACAGGTGCTTGCTCTGTTTGCCTCTCTCTTGTGAACGACCCCGGGTGCACCTGAGGGAGGGATTTCCCCAAACTCCTGCTGCATAAAAAGGAATAAAATACAAGGGATGGGGTAGGAAGAAGGCAGAACCACTGCTTGAAGCATTGCTGAGAGGTTGTTGGTGGGAGGTCAGGAATGAAGGCAGGGTTCCAGATATCTGAGCTCTTGGGAGAGCTGTGTGGGCTTGTGAGAAATTCTGAATGAGCAGAAGCGAGTCCTGCTCACCTCACGTCCTCCAGCGTTCAGCTCGATTGTGCCTGGCATTTTACTTCACATTAATATTGTTTTTAGAGTTCTGGCATAGATTCTGTGGCACATCAGGAGCCTTGTCTGATGTGGTACTCAGGGAAATGAGAGGCTGAACTTGCAGGCAGCAAGGAAAGTCTTTAGAGGAGCCTCCTGAATGTCTCATCTCGGGTAATTCCCAGTTTTCCTGCACCACACAGTGGTTGTGGTGTTTATCTGGTACTGGGATTTTCACTTGTACTTAAAAAGGCATTTATAGCAGAGGATGCATCCTCTTTAATGTCCATAAAAGAAGAGGCAGGGGGAATGTAGGGGCTGGGTTTTGATAGCTCAGAGCAAAGGCTCAGAATCATTTGGGATTCTTCCCCCTCACCTGCACAGTGGTGGGTTCTGCCTCGTGCTGAATTACCTTAGAATCCTACAAATGTGATGGCTTAAAAATTATTTTCTGCCTCAGAGCATTGATTTCCCCCCACACCTCCCCCTTTTGTCTCTCCAGTGACAGTCACCCAGCTTTGCTTTGTGGTTTGTCACCGCAGCACTTGTAGATACCACACGTAAATCTGTGTTAAAAACAAAGGGGGTTGAATGAGAGTGCCTGCACTTTTTAGGCTTATTTGGCTTGGTGACTGCTGAAGTGAAAATGTTTAATATTCTGGGTATTCTGTGGGAAAATCTGGAGCACTGAGTGTGTGGCTGTCTTAAGTACAAAGCTGGGAAAATGGAATATTAGCATTGCTTAAGCTATTGATTTATGAAGAACTACAACAGATGTTGCAGCTGTTTCATTTTTGGTGTGTAATTCTTCATATTTGGCTGCAGAACTGAGCCCTCTGCTGCTGTATGGCAGATATAAAATGGAGTTATTGGAGTATTTGACTTCTGTGGACGTAGCCTTGACTCAAAACTGGGCAGGAACCGAGTGAACCAGCAGAGAACAGGAATGTTCAAGAAGTTATGAACAAGTAGCTACTTGATAATTGCTGGTTATAGTTTCAATATTTGTGTTTTCTCTTGAGGAAGTGGGGTTTGATGCTGTAAGCTGTGCTCTAGTTGAGATTATGATTGTATAAGTTTAGAATTTTATGGCTGGTTGAGACTTCAAAAGTGACAGTTTCTCTCTTGAAGATGTGAATTTCTTGGGTTTCTTCTTATCCACAAGCAAAATTTACCACTTAAAAGCCTGTAAAAGTGAAATATTTACTTTATCTAAAAAATATCTCCAGAAGGGACAGAGTCTTATTAATACTGAATGTAGAGAGAGCTGAAGCTTTGCTTGTTCTGAGCCACAGGTGTCTGAAGTGCTGGATTTGCTTGCTTGTGTTTTATTGTGAGGAATATTTGATGTACAGCGTCCATTTCGGAGCAACCAAAAGCTGAGTTGTGAGAGGGAACAAACAGTTTCTTTAAAGAAATGCAAATTTAATCCCTGTCTGCAGTTTGTCAATAAATATTTCAGCACATCACCCTATGACCACTGGCTGCCCTTGTTTGTACATTTAAAATGCAATTTCTCAACAGAAGCCTCTTGTCCTTCCTTGCAGTATTTGCAAACGATGCATCCGAAAGATGGATCACCACTGCCCGTGGGTGAACAACTGTGTGGGGGAAAAAAATCAGAGATTTTTTGTTCTGTTTACGGTAAGTGAGCAGCAACAGCAGCTTGATTTTAGTCTGAATCTACCTTGGTTATAACAATTTAGGTTGTGCTTAGTGAGTAGTGGCTTTAGGACATGATCGTGTTGTTAGGTTGGGTGGGTTTTTTCCTTCTATTTCTACCCAGATTCATTTTAATTTTGTGCTGTTGTTTCCAAGTTTCTTGGTTTTGCTGTGTTTTGTGTAGTGACAGTGAGTGAAATGTTGCTGTCTCTTGTTTGCAGATGTACATAGCCCTGATTTCAGCTCATGCTCTTGTACTCTGTGGATTTCAGTTCTTCTCCTGTGTCAGAGGGCAGTGGACTGGTGAGCAAATAAACACTCAATTTTCATTATCAAAATTTAGCAGATATTAGGGAAAAGTCATAGCATTCCTATTTTAGTCCCATCTTCAAGTGATATCCTTAAAACATTTGAGATCTGTTTATCCATCACCCTCCTTTTTCTTTCCTTTTCCTTTTTTACCTTCCCTTCAGTCATTCTCTATAAGAGCTGTGGCTGTCAGGAGCATTCTCACTCCCTTTACACACTGTAGTAATTTACTCCCTCTGTAGTAGGAAGGAAACTGAGCTGGTCCTCAACCACCTCAGCACTACATCACCTAAATTTGGGCTTTGTGTGCCCCACCTCAGTTCTGGGAATGACACCTGAAATTTAAACAGATTTCTTCCTCATTCCATTACTGGAGTCAGCTGTGGGGCTCCTGCAGAAAAGAAATCCCCTAAACCATCCCAGTTTTTTTATTTAGGCTTCTGGCTTGTATTTCTCAATGTTCCAGTGTGCCAGAGCTCATTCTGGTCTTGTGCTTTTGGCAGATTGTTGATGGTATATGAAACAACAGGGAAATCCATGTGATTTTTATTTTTTTCTGAGTATTTCATTAGATGGATGGAATCTTAGAACTTCTTTTAACTTGAAACATTCACCTTCCTGTACACTATCCCTGTTTAAATAGATTGAGTTAATCAGGTGATCAGAGGCTCTCCAGAGATGTAAGTGTGGGGCAGAACCTGATTACTTTGTGTGGAGAATTTTGAAAAAAGAGTAATAAAGCAGTCACAGCCAAGTGGAACATCTGCATTAGCAAGTCAGGGCTGACAGTGGGGATGGTTTTTACAGCATCTGTCATGCAGGAAGCTCCAGGCTGCTCTCTCATGTGCAGTTCTGACTTCTTCACTCACCTCATGTGCAAACATTTATTTGATAGCCTTGAAGTCCCGGGGCAGGACTGCAGAAATAGTTACCATGTGCTTTATAGGAAGCCAGAAGTGTTATTTCCATAAAATTCTTTATTTTCTTGATCAGCAAATAAAGCTGCTGCAAAATTAGAAGTTTGGTTTAAATGTGAAATACTATTTCAAGTGCCAGACATGCTCTATAATTTGCTGTTGGGGTTTTTTTGTAACTACAATATCTCATTTTCACAGAGTGCAGTGACTTCTCCCCACCTGTAACTGTGATCCTGATGATCTTCTTGTGCCTTGAGGGTTTTCTGTTTCTCACTTTCACTGCAGTCATGTTTGGCACCCAAATCCACTCAATATGCAATGATGAGACGGTAAAAACCTTGACTTTTTTGTATTCTGTAAAATTTATTCTGGGAAGATGTGATTAGATGTGGTTTTATTTGCTTATTTTGGAGAAAGTGCAAAATTTCAGTAGTTCATCATTTTTATTTTTGACCGTTGGGAAGATTGGAATGGTTTACTGGGGGTTGCTTTCTAACAGAAGTTCTTGCACTATGTGCTTTTCTGACATTTTGTAATTTGGTTTTAAGTGATAAAGAATGCAAAGCTTCTGACTTGAGGTTTGACTTTCCCTTCTCAGCTGGCTCAAATTCCTGCTGGGGGCCAGGGGAAGTGTCTGCTTTTCTCAGGTTCACACTGAAAATCACTGTCTCTCACCTCACTCTGATGCATTTTATCAGAGGATAAAACAGAGTTTGGGCCACTGGCTCTCTCATCTTTAGATCTGCACTGTCACATCTTGAGATAATAATTGCCTGGAAACATAAGGAAATTGAATCCTGTGACTGTTCAATATTTTCTCACGTTTAAAAATGTATTTCTCTACCGAGGAGTAAGTGCAAAACAACTGGTAAATATTGAGCCTTCATTAGTGGGAAGCACAAAAAATGACCATCAAAATAATGCATTTGGGAGAGTCATCTTGCCTCCAGTAATTATGGAGCAGGAGCCTTATTGTCTACTTTTATTAATTGAGTCAACAACTTGTAGTGTAGGTGGATCCATCAGCTTTTCTGGGATTTTTTTATCTTTTAGCTTGAGGGGGAAAGAGAGGTAGATCAACCTTCTTGTACATATTTTATGTTCTAAATTTTCTGCTCTATATCCACAGGGCTAAAACAGTTTCTAACTTCTTCCTTAATAATTAAGAAATAACAGTAAGAAACTAATCAGCTGAGGAACAACACAATGAAACAGCACAGTAAAAATGCAAACCTGGTTTTTATAACCACCATTAGATTAAACTAAGCCTTGGACTTAGCAGTGCATCCCTGCCTGTGTTTATTTACAGGAGATTGAAAGACTGAAGAGTGAAAAGCCAACGTGGGAGCGCAGACTCCGCTGGGAAGGGATGAAATCTGTTTTTGGGGGCCAGCCCTCCCTCCTGTGGATCAACCCTTTCGCAGGATTTCGGATCAGGCGACTTCTGCTGCGAGGAAAGAAAGGAGGACCTGAGTTTTCTGTTTGAGTCTAAGTATGCTGGAACTTGCAAGAATCCTATATAGTATTTATTTTGGGGCCAGAGAAGGCTGTCTGCATATAATCTGTGACCAGGTGAAACTGATATCAGACATTTGCTTGTAGCAAGCAGAGTTTTCTACGTTTATTGTCACAGACATCTCATTAATTCCGAGACAGGAACTGGATCTGCCATGATCTTCACAGCAGGATAAGCACGTGGTCACACTAAAGAAGCCAAATGTTGTCATGCTACTGTAATTTATTTTCTGAGATTACTTCCCCCCTTTTTTTTTTTGTTAAACCCTTTTTATTTGATAAATGTCTGGGGAATCACCTGTGTGTTTTTATAACGAGTCCAAGTCCTTGGATGCAGTTGTCAATCATTGGGAGGAGCATTCTGGTGGAAGTTGATCTCCAGTGAGACACAGCCTTCTCAGTCCAGATTTCAGGGAATTGTGCTTTGTTCAGTTCTGCTTTCTCTTTCAGCTTGCCCTGATGGGCAGAGCTGTCCCTCTGTGTCCCACACATTCCTTGTGTGCAGGTGGTGCCAAGGACTGGTGCCCAGCACAGAGGCACTGTCCCACCCTGCCCAGGCTCTCCCAGGCTCTCCCTGGCCTGTGTTTGGCAGTGCCCATCCCATCTGGCATTTAGGGAAAGGCTAAATTTTCACCTGTAACCTGCCTGGAGCCAACTCCTGCCCTGGGATGCCCCTCATGATGGACTGCAGAGGAGCTCAGGTGTGAGCTGTGCAGGGGTGAGTGGGACCAGTGTCCTGCTGTGTGAGGTGACAGTGGGTGGACAAACTGGGGGTAATTCACTGCAAACACTTTGTCCTTGTAGGGTCTTGCTCTGCCCCTTTTTTACTGTACAGACTTTTCATAGAGGGAAAGCTGTTAATGATCCCTTGAACAAAGACAGCAGAGAAAGAGGCAACTTCCCTCCTTTCTCTACTACAGCACGTCTTAAATGTAGAAACATCTGCAATAGAATGAGTTATTTTGAATTTAACCCTTTCCAACCAAAACTACTTTGAAGAAACGAGAGCAATATAGATCTAGAACTGCTTTTTGTGGGCCTGACAAACAACAGTAGTGCTAAAAAATGTTCATAAATCTGCAAGTAATGAAATACGAGCTGCAAGTAATAAAAATCCAGCTAAAAGTTGATTCTTTAAAAATGACATTTAGACTATTTTTTGTATTATTGTTAACCTATAAATTACTGACAGTATAAAGGATAAAGCAGGAGCCTTGATGCATAGCTTGAAATCGTGCCTAGAAAGTAAATAGCTCCCTGTTTTGGGACTTGCCTTAAAATTGTCCTGTTCTTGCTTTTGCTCAGCCAGTGGCACTGGTGACCTGTCCCACCTGAAGCAGCTCAGAGCCCTGCATTCCAGCCTTTGTGCCCTGCAGGAGCTGCTTCCTTTCTCAGTTGGCTTCTCCATCTCTCTGTGGCATCCCCATCCCAGCTCCATCAGTTTCTGGTCCATGGGGTGGCTGAAGGTACCGAGGGATCCATTTCTTGTCTGTGGCCCTGGGAACAAAACTGTGCAATACTTTGGGATATTTCCACTTTGCTTGGGGGAGGGTGGTGGTGTGGAATGCTGGAGACTTCCTAGGTGGAAATCCACTGGAATTGCAGTCCAATGAACAAAACTGAGGGGGAAGCTGGAAGTTCCACAGAATTCTGTGCAGATTCAGTTGCACACCTTAAAGATTGGGGGGGGGAAAAAGTGTCTGGCTTTGTCCTGAGGCTCTTACTGTGTATATTGTTCAAGGAGAAAATCAGAAAATAGCACTCCAGGTGGTTGAACCCTGTGACTTGGCAAATGTGTGCGTGTGAAATCCGGTTTACTCGGCTTTTCAAATCCTTACGTTGTAATTTTTTTTTTTATGTAAAGAATAAACTAATGAATTGAAGTCTTAGTTGATTAACTTCCCTTGCATGTCAGGTTTTTTTCCACATGGATTGAAGCAGCTTCAGGGAAATGATGTTGAATCCTTTGGTTTGTAATTAATTCATATTTATATTAATTAACAGGTGATACTGCTCCAAATTAAAGAGGCTCCTCTGCTTATTAAGGATTTTAAGCTACACTCTTTTAGCCCTCCTTGGGCATTCCCTTTTCTTCATCCTCTGGTGTAGTTGCTGTTTATTATATATATTCCATAGAACTATGGAATGATTTACATGGGAAGGGACCTCAAAGCTCATCTTGTTCCCACCCTGTTTGTCTGTTCCAATCTGAACACTTACCTCAGTACTCCAGCCTTTGCACTTCCAAGGAATTTGGGATAAATTCAGGTTTGAGTCTCCAGTTTTTCTGTGCAAATGCTGGATTTTTCCTCTCTTTCTGCAGCTTCTGGAGCAAAGGCAGTTCTGAGCCTGCAGAGCAGCAGGTTGGGAGTGTCCACCCAAACAAGGGGGAGGAGGAACAAATGGCAGGGAAGGATGGAGAGGCTCAAAGCTGTTCATTTCCCCTTGGCAATAATTCTAAAAAACATTTTGAGATATTTTCTGGGTCTATATCACACTCTGCTCTGATGTTTCTATGGAGAGAAGAGCTCCAAACCCATGAACACAGACTGTGCCAGTGCTGCTGATATTTTGGAGCAGGTTAATGATTTGATTGTGTTTGTGTGCTGTAGCAGCTGGGCTGGGCTGTGTTTATGTGTATTTTAGGGAAGAGTTTGTTTATTCTCCCAAGGGAACAGACATCCCTGCAGATGGATCCTGCCAATTTAGCTGCTTTTTATTTTCTTGTTTAATTTTTAGCAGTAATGTCAGTATTGTTCCAGGAATCCTTTCTGAAGTCTTGGACTTAGCAAGAATTCATTTATGGATTTCTTTATGCCTGTCCTGTGCAGAAATGTTAAATTTCTACAACTGTTCTGCTTCTCTCTGTTGGCTCCAGGTCCAATGCTATTGGAGAAAAAGAAAGTGGCTTAAGGGGTTTTGAAACACAGAAATTGGGCTGTAAAATGATTCTGGAATCTGTTAATAACACTAAAATGAAGTGCACCAGCATTGGTTCTGTACATTTTTTATTTTTTTTTCTTCTGAACAGGGTTACAGGTCAATTCATATTTTAATGTGATTGATGCTTCTTCATTGACAAGATTGTTAATTTTTAATTCTGCTTTTTTCACTTAGTCATGGTTTTTTGTGTTCTGAATATATTTTAATTTTTTTTTCCTGCCTGTGTTTCAGTAGCACATCTGCTCCTGTCCTGCACTTCACTCTTGTCATCCCCAACCAGAGCCCTGGAAATTATCCAGCAGGCATCAAAGCAAGCACAGGCTGTTTTTTAATAACAGAAGCAAAACTTTGCACCTCCAAAATATTTCTGCATTTTCTCCTTATATTACAGTGCAGCATAAAGTTAATGTCGGACCCAGATTCAGCATTAAAGATGCCAAATATTAGAATTGGCAAGGAAAGGGATAACTCAGAAATATTTTTCTTGCCTGAGGTGCCCCATTCTGATAAGTAGCTGGCACCTGTCAAGGGAAATATTATTAAATGATGGCTTTGAACCTCTTGTGTTAACAAAATCTTGATTGCAATAAAATAGTCATTTGCAAGGTGTGTTTGCATAAGAATATTGGTTTAATTTAGAGTGGGCTTTGAGACAGGGAAGCCAGAAAGATTCACTGCAAAACTCTCTATTTTGGGCCTTTATACAGTAAATTATTCTTGCTGCAAACCTTCACCAGACCAGCTGAACACTGGGAGCTGAGTCCGAGATCCACTGCTGCAAGGACAACTTTATTTTCTTCTTACTTTGTGAATTCCATCAGTATCCAGTGAAATCCAGGCTTTGCAGCCAGGGCTGATTCTTTTTAATGAAAAATAGATATCTGTGTTGGAGAAATCAGTGGAGAACCTTGGAAACTTGGTTTTGAATTCCAGAAAAAAGGCAAACTGTCCGGATGAAATAGGAGAATATGGAATTTATTTCCCCCATAGATTTATTTTCTTACCATTAATGAGTATAAATGTACATTTAATGTCTGGAAGAGGAATGGAATGGAGCTGCTGGAGGCTCTGGAAGCAAATGCTGGCTCAGAACAGTTGCATCTGTCATGCAGCAGGAATGCCTGCAGTGGAACCTGCTTTCCAGATAGAGCTGTTTCAAATCGGGGTTATCAGCACAAAACGTCAGCTCAAATTCATCAGAGGCAGGAGAAGAATAAAACATTCTGATCCAGGTGAAACTGGAGCCGCTCTCTGGCTCTTTTCAGCTCCCTCGGGTGCTGCAGAATGGCAATGCTGAAATTCCCCTGCTGCTGGGAGCTGGGAGGCTCTTCCCAAGCTCCCTCCCAGAGGCTGGGATTGTGAGATTCCAGCTGAGCATCTCCAGGTGCTCCCCAAAGCCCCGCCGGGCTCCACCAGCTCGGCTTCGCCTGCGTTGGGAATTTGTGCAGAGGGCCAGAACCAGGAATTCTCCATCGTGTCCCAGTGCTCAGGGGGCCACCCCTGATCCCTCAGTGGCTGTTTGATAGAGGGTGGTGCACAAATGAGCTTAGGTGTTGTGGAAATCAGGTAATTTGTTTTTTAATTCAAATCAACTCCGTAGCACGATGACAGCACTTCGGCAGCTCTTGAGGCTGTGTAGTCACCTCTGGGCTTATTTAATTTGTTGTTTAACTGCTGATTAAATTTTACATTAAGGCAGAAGCACCTTTTTTAAATACAAACCCTTTTTATAAAAAGTGGCTCACAGCCTTGCCTGTTCCTTTTCTTGGCTAATTTCGAGCCACATTGCAGACATTGCAAAGAAACACAAAACTACAGAAAAATCACATCTGTGTACTGGGAAAAGGCATTTTGGGGCACTTGCTTCTTCCAAAAATGTTTGCAGTAGAAGTTTGCAGAAGATAACGAGCAGGGGTTGGGATAAGTCAGCCTTGATTTGGGGGTGTTCCAGAGCAGCAGCCACGGTGAGGGGCAGAGATCTTTGCTGCTGTCTGGTGTTAGGTGTG
This sequence comes from Promerops cafer, assembly GCA_013398275.1. Classification (NCBI taxonomy): domain Eukaryota; kingdom Metazoa; phylum Chordata; class Aves; order Passeriformes; family Nectariniidae; genus Promerops; species Promerops cafer. The sequence goes on along the minus strand of VZSE01010539.1, from coordinate 3,170,330 downwards.
CTCACAAGGTAGAGTCCATCCACTGACTCACAAATGGACTCTGGATATACTGGAAATTATGGAAAATAGCAAAATGTTTGCATTTCTGCTCATAAAAAAGAACTGGACAGCATTAAATGTTGGCTGCCCTATAGGGACAAGGCCCCTCTGGGTGGAATACGGCCTTGGCCTTCTAAGGATTATGATGATATTTTTCCTAAAGCTTACCAGGAGGAATGGGAGTGTAATTAATTCAATTAGCGATGGGAATAGACCTTTTCATCCCGATTGAGGCCGTGCTGTGTGCAGGAAGGGTCACCAGGGGCTGTGCAAGGCACGGGGACCGATGGAGAGAGCGGCCGGGGGCTCGGAAGGGTCGCGGTGGCACCGAGCCAGGAGCACGGAGCGCCCTGGCCCGAAGAGCTGCCAGTGGTGGCCCCGCTGAGGAGGGCATGAGCCACAGTCCTCGTGCCATGGGGTGCTGGTGGTGGGAGCTCCGTGGCGAGGCTCCTCTGCGGGCTGTGCCTGGGCTCGCGGGCGGGGAGCGGGGCGGCTGCGGGCAGGGGGGTGCTGTGCTTGGCCTCTGCAAAGAGAAGGGGCCCGGTTCACTGTCAGCACGCGCCCCACAGCGCTCCCAGCTTCTCCTCCCTCCTCTCCCTATAAAATCTCCTGCTTGGGGATCACTGTCTGAGGCAGGAGCTGCACTATGGTGCTGGGCCCTGCGCTAGAGCCTAGTTTATAGTCTTCACTGCCTGTGCTGGCAGAAGGAGATGGAAGGGATGTCTCAGGAGATGCTGTGGGAGAGAAAAGAAACAGAATTAACATGGACTTGGATGCTGTTCGATAGAAATCAGCAAACCATCCTACAAACCCGGGAGCAGGCGCCTGGGGGATCCTGGCACATCCTCCTTTCCTGGTTTGTGAGGAGGCACAGCGTGGACTGGCACACATGGACCAGTTCTTCTCAGCATTTTGCACTTGGGGAATGCCCCCAGCTGCTTTTCAATCCTTCATCTCCTTGTCAGAGAGGAGCTCAGCCTGCAGCCCCACTGCACCTCATCTACAGAGCACAGCATTTCTCTAATCTCCTTTGCTGGAAAGGGGCTTAAAAGCTAAATAAAAGCCACCTAAAATACATGATGCCAACATTTCTATAGCTGAGAAACAGCAGAATACACTACGGGAGGTAAATGATTGTAACTGGCAGAGGGAGGGAGACTGAGTACAGGACATGGTGATTATATGGCAGTGGCTGATAAATTACACCTCCTGTTCTACTTCCTTTTTTTAACAGCATGGTCCTACAGGGGATAAATGCCTTAACCCACACCCCAGCAGTGCCCAGGGTGATTGAAGATAGTCTTGCATTCACGTCCTGTTGTTTGGCAGCAGCCACAGGGAACTCCTGCCATAAATAACCATCTGTCCTCTATTGTGGCATCTCCCAGTGCTGCCAAATCCATAGAAACACCCAATCTTGATTTCTCACCCTTCTTTTCAATCTTGGTTGTTTTAGTAACATCTCAACCCCCCCCAGGTCATGCTACCATTAAAAATCCTAACTTCTCTTTGGAACCATGGAAAGGAGTCAGCCAGGGGGGCTGTGAGCTCTGATTCCAGCATAACACTTAAACTCACATAAACATAAAGAACCTGACTAAACTTACATTTACTTCAATAAACTTAAAGAAATTAAATTAAATTTACTTTTTAAAATAAATAAAACTTTTTTTAAAACAAATAAAATTTTAAGCAAATAAATTAACTTTTTTTCTGAGCTGTGTCTGCAGCCCAGTTCCTTGGCTATGCTGACACTAATGATGTACAAATGGGCTATAAATAACATAAAAAGGGGGACATACGGTCTGGAGCAGTGTGGATCACAGAGGTCATGTTGCTTTGCAGGACGTGTCCTGGCAGGGGTTCCAGGTTGAGGTTGGGAGGTGCTGACTGGTACTGGAGATCAGCAGTGGTTCCTGCAAGTGGAATTGGGAAGAGACATCATTCCTTGCATAGTTCCCGACAAGCCAGATGCTCTGGGCTAAATCTTTTTCATGCAGAGGATGTGGAACCCTCTGTGGGTGAGGGTTAATGGCTCATCTTGGCTTCCCTCCTCTTTGCTCTCAGCCTCTGGCTGTGCAGGAGCAGCCCCCTGGGACGTCTGGGGTTTCAGCTGCTCTCCAGCTGCACTGTTCTGCCTGGGGGTGTGTCCCAAGTGCTGCTCTTACCCGGGTTTCCCATAAAGGTACAAGTTCTGCACGTTTCTAACAAAAGATCTCTTGTCTTGCCTAAACTGCCTCAGTGAGGTCGGAGGCCTAAGTCAAGTGCCACACCCCAGAGTGGATCCTTTGCTGTGAATCTCACCAGATTTCCAGAGCTGGCTGGAAAGAGCAGCTCTGGGGTTGGACTAGAGAAGGGCCCTTCAAGCTACAATTCCTCAAATGGTTTTGGTTGGAAGGGATCTTAAGGATCATCCCATTTCAACCCCATGCCATGGGCAGGGATGCCACCCACTGCTCCAGGCTGCTCCAAACCCTGTCCAGCCTGGCCTTGGACACCTCCAGGGATCCAGGGGCAGCCACAGCTTCTCTGAGCACCCTGTACCAGGACCTCCCCACCCTCCTAGAGAAGAATTTTTCCCCAACATCCCACCTAAACCTTTTCCCTTTCAGCTTAAATCCCTTCCCCCTCCATCCTCCCTCCCACACACCCCCCAGCAGACCCAAACCCGCACACAAAGCCCTGCGACAGCTTTGAGACAACCCAGCTTTGCTCTCCTCGGGAGGGGCTCGTACCTCCCAGCAGCATCTCCTGCAGCAAGCTGTCGATCCTGGCCACGCCGAAGAGCTTCACGAACTGCACCTGCTCGATCATCTGCCAGGTGATGCTCTGCAGGGGCGGCAGCAGCAGCAGGATGTCGCTGAAGCGGCCCCGCGAGTCGTACTGGCGGTCGTTGATGTAATCCTCCAGGTTCACCTGCACCTGGAAGCGCATGTTCTTCACCTTGCCGGGCTCACTCAGGCCTTTGCAGTCTGGGAGAGAGGGCAAAATGGAGTTAGCTGCTGGCCTGTGCAGGGAAGTGTTGCCCTGCCAGGCAGGGAAAGGGAGGAGATGGCAGTGGTGCTCTGAGAGCGTGTCCAAGATCAGCTGACAGGTTGGGCTGCCACTGCTTCACATCTCACATGGAGGGAGCAGGGAAACTGTGAGGGGAATTGGAGGGGAAACAGTCACTGGAGGAGAAACAGTCATTTGAGGAGACTTTGAAGGGAAACTAAGAAAATAGGAGCTTGCTTCACATGGATGTGTCTGCCTACTGCCACTAATGAAGGGGAAAAATTTAGAAGTTAAAATATTTATCCTTCCAAGGAAACAGCCTGGAATTTTCCCCTGAAAACTTTTAGCCACCACTAAATGTAAGCAGTTTTAGTGCCTGTATGTTGTGATTACACTGATGCTGCAGCATCAGGTTCTTGTCTTGCTCTCCTGCCTTTGACCGTGGTCAATCCTTTTTTTCAAGGACCACTGGTCCAGCTTTGCTTAAGCAAATAAATTTGTCCCTGGGTCGGGTGAAGTGCTGACATTTACAGCCTCCCACTCCTGCCTCTGCTGTTATCTAAACCTGAGATTTCTGGATCACTGCACCATTTCCTTCACTGTCTGCAAAGAATCCACAGGCACCACATTTTCGGGAATGGAGTGCCAAGAGATTAGATAAAGTGGTTAACAAATGATTGTCTGTCAGCACAAAGCTCTGAGGACATTCCTGCTCGTTAGCATGGATGAACTTCACTTCACACTTCTTCCTTCCAGCTGAAACCTCAGCACCTCATTGTCACATTGATCTAAAGCTGAGAAGGTAATTTGTCAAAATCAATTTGATGAAAGCACCCTTCCTCTGTTCACAGCAGGCTTTGGTGAGCCAAAATTCGTGATGTTCCTGAAATTCTTGGATCTTGATTTTGAATCAGTGAATACAGCAAAAAACCCAATAATTAATGGATGATACTCTAATTTCTCCATGCTAAAAGACAAAAGGGCATTGTCTGGACTTGGGGTTGTTCTCCCATCTCCTCCCTGAGCTCCAGGGAGATACCCACTGGAACCTGGGCCGAGGCAGAACGCCCTGTGCTTCTGGAATAAACACAGCAAAGCTTCACAACAAACTGTTTTTTTTTCCTCTGTGTCTCCCTGTTCTGCACCCTGTGGATCAGCCCTGCCCTGGGTTGCTGCTGGCTTCCAGCAAGAGCCATTAGCAGCTCCCTGATATTTCAGGGCTCTCTGAGCAGCCCAGCTCTCTGTGGTTTTTGATGGTGCTCTCTGGACTCTTACGGATGCTCCACATTGCTGCTTGTTTGGCTCACTTTGCTTATACATAATTAATACAGGCATGTGTGTCCTTAATGAGCATCTCCTGCATTTCAGGCTGATGGGCTTTCCCAAACCAAGCTCCCGAAGCAGCCAAACTCCTCCAGGGCCTGCAGAGCTTTGCACATCAGCCTGGCTGGAGTTCAAAATTGTTTAAGAGTGAAACCCTCAGGAATGGGTCACTTCTGACTTAAAACTGCACTACTGAGTACTGCTCATTGCAGCTCGGGCAGGGTGAGATGCAGAGCTGCTTCCAAGGGGTTTTCCTGGGCTTTGGAGAGCCCCCAGCTGCTCTGCAAGCCCCGTGCTTGGCAGTCAGAAGGAACCTCACCTGGGTCAAAGAAGATGATGGCTTTGAGGCAGGCGTACTCGTTGTCATCGATCTGGATGTCCCGCAAGGGCTTCACCAACTCGTCCAGGATTCTGGTGGCCACACGAGCGATCTCCAGCTCCGGGCAGTGCATTGGGATGATGAAATCATTCCCTGGGAGGACAAGAGAAATTCCCCATCAGGTTTTGGCTCTAGCTCTGGTCTCATCCAGCAGTCACCCCAAGGAGGGTTGCCTGATAGTCCCAGTGCCATTAGCAGCAATTCCCAGTCTGCACTTTATAATCTGATCCACGAGTGAGAAGCAAGCCCCAGATCTCATCCCCTGGTCCTTATTTATCTCACTTGCACGTCAGTGCACCCACACTGTGCACACAGCCTGCTCCATGTTCTGCTCTGCTCTGCTCTGTGTTACATCGAGCATCTGTTTGTAAGCAGTGTTGCATCTTTATTTTTGGTTTTCTTTTCTCACACAAAGTTATCCCTCTCTCTTTTCTTTAATGTGAAGCTTTTAGGGTCAGTATTCTCATTTTTCCGACATCAATCCCACCTGTGGTGGCAGAGAGATACATGAAAAGGAAACACCTATTTGTAATTTTTAGTAGACATTTCTGCTAAGTTTTTAAGTATCTATATCCAAATACCTCATTGCTTGGCAATTTCAGGTACAAAACCAAGACAACCCAAGTTGAGCTGCCATTTAAATACTGGGGCTTTCCCATCCACAATTTCAAAGCAGTGAGGGAATAGTTATAAAAATCCCAGTGAATTTACTTGCTCCTTTTCACTCTCCTCTCCAGCACTGTGTCTCCACCCAGATGTGCAGATCCCTCCCAGGAGTGCAGAGGGGGTTTCAGGGATGCAGAATGCTTGGGAATGACTTGGGAGGGGTGAATTATAAAAGCAGGAGTGTGTTTCACTGCTTTACCTAACAGCAGGAAATCAGTGTATGGTATGGACCTCTTGGCTACCCCGAGGAGGAGATGTTCCCCTGCGTGGGCTCTGAGCAAGGCAACCTGGAGGTGGCACAGGAGAAAGAAATAAGATTATATTGGAAAAGCAGAGAACAGAGTGCTGAGCTGTTGCTGTTTAATCAAGCCCCATTTGGTGTTTGCTTAGATCTGGCAGATCTACAGATAAAGTTCTGTTCAGGGCTAGAAAATATCAGTGTATGTTCACTTTGAGAAGTGGAAAACTAAATGAGAAGCTGTTTTTAACTAAAAGAGCAAAGAGGGGCTTGAGTAATTTGAGTTCTTAGGAAATAATCAAATTCTATATTCAATTATTAGGTACCAGTAAAGGCAAAATCAGAATTGCCTTGTAATTCAGAACTGCAGCAGTCTGACACAATCAGAATTTTTTGACTGGCTCTTTTGCAGGTTGGAGTGACCAATATTTTGAGGGACTTTGGCTACTGAAGTTATTTTTAATTGGTCCCTCCTTCTCTCCTGCTGTTTATAGCTCTGCATAGGGTGATCTGTATGTAAATGCCGGGTTCTCCCGTGAAAGGTCCAGCTGGGAATTCCATTCAAAGGCAGTGGAGTCACCGGCAAGAGCCACTGGATTTTACCTGGTCGTCGAGGGGGAGCTCACAAAAGGCCGGGATGTATTTTGCCCACTCCACCAGCACCAGGAGCTGCTGCTTCATGGATTCACACACATCGTTGATGGTGGCAATCTTCTTCATGGCAATGTCAGCGCCGTGCACGGGGCTCAGGGATAAATACTGAAAGAGAAACCACCCAGCTGTGTTCGGAGCAGATCAACGCTGTTTTATCACCCTCCACAGCAACGATTCATCCCCTCGGGGCCCCGAGGAGATGTTCCCGCTGAGGTTGGACGCTGATGCTCAGCTGTGAGCGGCTCGCAGCCCTCGGAGCAGCTTCCACGAGGTGGAGCTCAGTCCCAGCACACACCCAGCCCTCCTCCGCCTCCTTCCCGCTCTGCAGGCTGGCTCGGGACAAAATCAGCATCCCCACTCCTGGCAGCAGCCAGCAGCACCGTGTCTCTGCTCCCCACCAACCCCTCCAGCCAGCCAAATGCATGAAATGCATCCGGCTTTTCTCCCCCAAGTCGCTGTCAGGGACACAAAACTCCCTTCCTGACCCCTAAAGGGCTGCGTGGCAGGGAGAGGGTTAAAACCAATAATTTTTTTTAATGAACTGGGCTCACTCCTGCATGTAATGTGCAACATCTGGACCGTGTGTTTCAGTGGAGAAAGGGTATTTGCATAAGAATTCAGAGGACGCTCAGGGTGAAATTAATGGTGGAGCATGAAATAAAAAAGCAATCAGCGTCAGCTGAAGCCCAGTGGATTTATTCACATTATTTTTCTGCCCTGATAAAGAAGTTATGAGGAAAGATGTAATCAACTATGACTGGAATATTATGTTCAGAGCAGGACAGAGTGTGCAGCTCTCCTTCCCTCAAGGAAGGATAAAATTCTGTATGAACGCAGTGAGATTTTAGGGGTGCAGCAACAATTTAGGCTGGGGGAATAGGGGACCTGGGCTCTGCAACATCCTTCAGCCCTTGGAATTTCAGCTTTCTATCCCCCACCAAAGGCTGCATCTAATCCCTGCCTCGATAATGCATTTTTCCTGTCTGCTTTTGGATATTTTGCATTTTCTTCCCTGTGCATTTGTGCGGGAGCCATCCAAGGGCAGAAAAAACATCCAGCCCTGGTTGGTTTGGTGGGCTGGAATTGCTGAGGGACACGGACCCGTTTGTGGGGGCTGTCCCCACGTGTCCTACCTGCTGTGCCATGGCCTCAGCCTGAGTGAGGATGTTGATGGAGAGAGAGCCATTGTCCTCGTAGCTGCTCCTGCGGATGCTGATCCTGTCACGCTCGTTCTGCACGGCTGAAACGAGACAGAGGTGCTTGGGTCAGTGAGAAACCCCCAGTGCTTGTGCCAGTGAGAAACCCCCAGTGCTTGTGTCAATGAAATTCCCAGTGCTTGTGTCAATGAAACCCCCAGTGCTTGTGTCAGTGAGAAACCCCCAGTGCTTGTGCCAGTGAAACCCCCAGTGCTTGTGCCAGTGAGAAACCCCCAGTGCTTGTGTCAATGAAATTCCCAGTGCTTGTGTCAATGAAACCCCCAGTGCTTGTGCCAGTGAGAAATTCCCCCCAAACCAGTGGCTGCTGCTCCTTGTGGTCCCTAAACAGGGGTGGATGGGGCTTTCCTCCTGCAAGAGCCTCCCCTGTTGTTGGATGCTGGAATAAACAGGCTCTGGGGAGGGAAAAAGGCCACTTCAGAGGGAGAAGACCAAGCACAAGAAGGAGATGAGGCCATTTGTGGGTCAGGGCAACACCCATGGGATGTTTGCTGGTCCTACTGGATTTGATGCAGCTCAGGGGGAATTTAGGGATTTGGTGTCACCCCTCTCCACTTGGCAATGCACCCACACTGCTGGGGCCTTTGGGACCCTTTCTGCCGTGGCTGCACCGAGGGCCCCTGTGCTGAGCTCCTGATACAGCAGGATGCTCCTGGGGCTGCACCTCCTCTCATGGCAGTGCTGGAAAAGCATCCCCTGATCCCACCTCAGAGCAGCCTGGGAGTGTCCCCTGCCCCGAGGCATCGCAGGGGTGATCCCAGGGGACATCACCACTCATGGGACACAGAAAGAGTCACTCTGTGAAGGAAGCTCAAAGAAAAGGCAGTTTAAATCCACTGATTCCCCCTTAAAACCATCCCCTCAGTGCTGCCCATCATGCAGCTGATTCCAGCGAGCCTGAAACCCCAACAGCAGTGACACACAAAGACAACACCAAGCCAGGGTTTGTCACCAGCCCTGCTGGTACAAATCCCTGCTGGAAACCAGCTCAGTGTCCTGAACTGGTAATAACAGCAGCACCACAGACCTGGGACACACTGCAGGGAGCACAGCAGAGTGAAGATCAGCCCAGACCCTTTGCTGGACACGCCATGGGGAACTGGAAAAAACCCACTGATTTTTGAGGCCCATTCCACCCTTTAAGCCATCCTTCTCCCTGAAGCACAAGCCACATCCAGCCTCATGCTCCACCAGCCCTGCACAGGGAACAGAAGGCATGGATTGCACTTCAGCAGCTCATTTTTGCAACATGGTCTCTAGGAGCTGACTCACCTCCACTGCAGCCATCGAGTGAAACAGCAGCAGAGAAAAAAGGAGAATTTAGGCTTAACCCAAGCTGGTTTCAGTGTTGGTTTCTCCCCCAAGCCCTCTTGCCTCTGTCCAGCAGCTCGGGGCTGGGGGAAGGAGCCTGAACACACTCAGTGCTTTCCTGGCAGCTCACAGATCTTGGACACAAACAGCTCAGAAAGGCACTTGTCATGTCCTTGAAGCAGAGGGAGCAGGAAGATTTAGTGTGTGGTGATGGTGCAGCACATCCCTTCTCCTTCATCCAGCAATCCCAGACTCCTTTTGCTTTATCTGGGGGGAATGACTCAAAGAGAGCTGCCAAAGCACAGCTCACTCTGTGCTTTAACCCCTTGGGTGTAGAACACTGGGGGTTTTTCTCAAAAGTGGCCACTGGAGAGGATTTTTCCAGCAATTTTTTTTTTTTTTCCCTTTCTGCAGAATCACAGAGTTATTTTGCCACCATTCTTTTGAGTCTTTGCCTCGCTGCTGGGTCTCGTTTTAGAGCATCAGGACTCATTCCTGGGAATCCATACAAAGGAAAGACGTGGGCACTGCTTTGCACAGTTTGAGGGAAGGTGGTTTTTCCTGCCAGCTCATGTCCAATCACTGCTCTGTTTTCCTAACCAGCCTCTGATGAGGGGCCAACAAAGTGAAAGGGCAGAAAACAAGCACCAGTGACAAAAATCAATGTCTCCCCTTATCGACAGGAGTGCAGTGTTTATTTTCCATGATCTGGGGCTCAGCCTTGCTGTCAGTCAGGATCAGCTTGTGGGGGTCTGACTTTGTACCTCAGAGCCAGCCTTGCCTCAAGGGGCTGCGTGGGAGCATCCCTTTCTGAAAGGTGCCACACACAAACATTCCTGGAGTGTTTTCAGGCTATGGACACTGCAGAGAGGCAATTTGGCACCAATTTAGAGAAAAAACACCACAGCTTCTGGGAGGCTCTGCTAACCCTCCTTAGACAGCAGCATAAGTTGCCCAGTGCATGAGGGGAGGGTAGCCTGGAGGTGAAGGTGGTTAAGGAACCATAATCTTGACACTTCATGGGTTTTATTGGTCCACCAGAAAGGTGAGTGGCAGCACCCAGCACGCAGGAGAAACAAGCCTGACCCAATCTGTGTCATCACTGGCTATTCTGTAAAATCCCCATCCAAGCTTCTGCACCTGGATTTATAGCAGATGCTCCCCCACATGCTCTCAGGGTGGGGCTCTCTGCCTGCTTACTAGAAAAGGGACAAGTTTTGCCTTTCCAATCGAGTTACACGTCTGATTTTATGTAAATCCTACAATCCCAGGCAGACCTGGTCCCTGTGACAGACTCCTGTAAGAAGCCTCAGCCTGTTTTTCCCCCCGAGTCTTTTTATGGCACATATTTCAGTGCTTCCCTCATGCTCTGATAAGCTCAATCTTCCAGTGTAAGTGGATGGTACAGAGTGACTTTCTCAAGGTGATTTGGGTGTTACCACTGAAAGCACCCAAGATGTGGTGGAATTAGATACAAAGCGGAGTTAATGTTTCACCTGCCACAAAATTTAATCTATTACTGTGCAGTGATTATATTGCTATATTTATTGTGTTTGTGAAAGGGAAGGGACAGGTCACTCCTGGTGAGGCAGTGGGAGTGCTCGAGGGACGTGCTGGCCCTGGGGGTGCTGGGCTCAGGTGTGATCTTGGCTCTGCTGTCAATAAAACTCAACAAACCTGCAGGAAGGACTAAAAACCCAGTGCTGGATCCCTCTGTCTCCCAGGGGCTGCTATTTCCAGAAGTGCCTGGCAAAATCTTTGCTCCCTGTTTGTTTCCCCCTCTAATCCTGTTCTCTGCACGTTCCCAAAGCCAGAAAACACCACAAAGAGCCACCCAGCCCTGCAAGAAGGGACGTCAGCTGTCGTGAGTCCCCAGGACGGGGCTGGCCAGGGACAGCGTGGCCCCAGGCTGGGCTTTCCCACAGGGAAAGGGGAGAGAGGGCAGAACGATGCTTGTGCCTCCCTCCAGGGACTTGTCCCTGGCTGCAGCACGTCCCGGCTGTGGGAGGAGGATGGGAAAACAAACACGTTCTCCGTGTGAGGCAGGGGAGCCCTCAGAAGGGCTCTGTCACTCAGAGCAAGGCTGGACACTCTGCCTCGAGCTCCGGGCAAACGGCGCCGTGTTTGTGGGATTGCAGCAAGCCCCTGCTTCCCAAACTGCTTGTCCTTGCTGCCTTGCCACGCAGGGCCAGAGCCTGGGATGAGGAACCTCCGGGGAGTCCAAAAAACGGGGGCACAGGCGCTGGCTGGGAGAGCAGCAAACCAGTAACTGTCCACAGCAACTGCGGAGGTTCCAGCTTTGCCTACACGGGAATTACTGTTCCCATCATTACTCCACCAAAGCCAGCCTCAGTTAATGCTGGTGGGGTTTGAAATGTAGTGATAAATGGCACAGAGAGAGCAGCAGGAGGGAGGGCCCTGCGTGGTGCTCACAGTGTTTCTGTCTGCACCGACAGATTTACTCCTCCTGCTGCCTGATTAATTTATATCCACAAATAATCTTTTTTTCCCTGAGCTACCTCGGATTTTGTAGGTGTGGTGTGTTTTATTCACAAATAAATCCCAGTGGTACACGTACATTAAATCCTTTCATGGGCTTGTGGGCTGATTTATGACTACTGAAGGTGGAGAAGATCCTTTATCTTTTCCATCCTTCTTTGCAATAAACTGCAGTCCCAGCATTCTGGAAGCTGGCAAGAGATGTGCAAACAAAAGGTATGAAACAAGACAGAGGACCTGTGAAGCACTAATAAAACTGTCCTATAAACCTGTCCAATTTCACAATAATAAACAAAAGCCTCAAACCCTCCCTCGAACACTCCCTCCTCCTTACTGTTGCAGCAGTAAGTGATATAACAATTCTTTTTGCTTCTGCATAAAACTAAAGAAGTTCATTCACATTCATAAATTACTTTGAAGGGGATGAGAGGTTAAATATTAACCCCTCTTCTATTTTTTTCCCCCCACTAGCAAACTGAATCCTGACAGTGCAGTGCTGGCATTTCAAAAGGCTTCCAGGTTTTCAGGCACTCAGCTCCATGTGAGGAGATGACCTGGCTCACTTGAAAAATCACACCCTGCTGATTTATTCGAGGTTAAACATGATCTCAGGGAGATGCTAAAAATAGAATCCCGCTGTTTTCTTTGGGTGTTTGAGTACCTGGTGTTCTACTCAGCCCCTGGTGCTGCAGTGACCAAAAACCTGTCTGGTAGCATTGTGCAAGACAATAGAAATCGAACCACATGAGCCAACAGAGGAAGTCAGGGGAACAGCCAGAAAATCCCCAAAATTTCCAGACCACCCTCTGGCACAGTCCCAGCCTTAACCCCAACACAAGAATAAAGGAATGAGTGAATCTCTTGTAAAAATCTTAGATCCTGATCATAGAGGTGTTTAGGACATAAGAGGGATTTTTGTTCAGGCAAGGCTTTCCCTCTTCCCTCATCCTAACTTCAATGGTTGTTATTAAAGTGAATTATTGAAACCAAAAATGCAATTGGGATGGGAGTGATTGATTCTGAGTGAGCTATTTTCTAGGAAATCGGGGAACAGGACTTTCCACAAGACTTGAGTTTTGTCCCTTCCCTGCTCCCATTAGTGCTGATGGAACCTGGATCCCATCTCAGTTCAGAAGCTTGAAGGTGTGGAGCTCTTGTGTAGGGCAATCTTGATCCTTCCTGAAAGTAGGATTGAATTCAGGCTGTACAAATAAGGCAATCTAAAGATCCTACAGGTAATTTTCTCAACCATTCCCTGGGGAGCCTCTTCAGTGCCCCACCACCCTCTGGGGGAAGAATCTTTTCCTAATATTCAACCTCAACCTCCCCTGACACAGTTTAAATCCTACAGTCCCAGGCAGATCTGGTCACCACGTAGCTCAGATATTTGTATTACACAGCTTTTTCTTTAGGGAGAAATTTCCTTTCTACCAGGCTACACAGTTCCTTCTAATTCCTCATCCACTAAAAAAAGCTTCCAAAAGGAGGGGAAAAAAAAAAAAAAAAAAAAAGAGAGAGAGAAAAAGAAATATCCAAACACATCTTACAACACATGAAGATTGGAGGAAAAATAAAACAAAACCTCCTCTGGATCCAAAATTCCTGAGTATCAGTTAGTTTTGCCAGGGAACAGCAAGTTCTCCGAGGCTGTGCACACTGAGCAGTGGGTCAGTGGGGCACGGGCAAGGGTGACACAGCCCCGCTGACCCCACCCCAGGTGTATTGTCACAGCCAGCCTGAGAAAAGGATCATTTCCAGCTTCTTCCCCTCCGCTGTGGATAAACAATGCTATTGCCACACCCTGGAAACTCTGACTGCCGTTGTAAGGGCTGGCCCTACAGGAATGTGCCTGGGAAAGAGGGTCGTGCCCGCGCTGGGGCGCAGAGCACGGCGAGTGTGGGTGCTGCCACCTCCCAGCACGAACTCCTGCACGCTCCAAAAGATTTTGTACAAATATTTGGACACTCCAGTAGTGCTCCATCCGAGACACGGCTTCTCCTTCTCCCTAAGGCTTCGCAATGCTGTTTAATATTAATCTAGAACCACCCAAAAGCAAACAGCTGTGTTCTTTTTGTGCACACAATTGTGCAAGAACTTTTCTTTCCCAGTCCTGCACATGTGCTGGGGATAGAGCTCTAGTCAGCTAAGCTAATTTCTGCACAGCAGTTGCTCAAGGTGCTTTGAAATCTTCCTTGCCAAACACAGGAGCTTTTTCCGAGCGCACAACCTGACTGCACTCATAAAAAAGTTTCAAGGAATGTGACGATGTGGAACTTGAAATGAGTCATCTCCCATCAAGCTGCACTCAGTGATGGAGGCATGAGCCAAGGTTTTATAACTTTTACCATAAAAACCAATAAAAATCATGCTTCAGCTCAAAGAATAGATCTGATAACCAGATTTCAGCCTTTCCAAGCAGTGCAGTTTGCTGCACTGGCAATTGGCTTTATCCCATCTAGAACTGACCAAGTCAGCTTCAGTTTTGCCTTTATTAATCTGAGCTCTATTTATTTTTCCATCTGCTGTATTTACTCCGTTTCTCCTAAATTAAACCAGCTGGCATTTTTGCTTCATCCATGGCTTGTGCCAAATTTCAAGACACCCTTCTTGTCCAGGAAAACATATGGTCTGAACATCGGAAAGATCATTTCATCACCAGTGAAACCTTATGAATTACCAGAAATCGATGGCAAATCTCCCCTTGGGTTCAGTGGGGCCACAATTCCACCCCTTGGGTGAACTTGGTGACATGGAAAGAAACTTTCAAGCTCCTTTGAAAGGAGCTCCCTCATCTTTTAGCTGCCAGTGGGTTGGGAAAGAGCACAAACAAAGGGTGAAGAGTATGCAACAGCACAAAGGGTGAAGATGTGAAACCATCACCCAACAGCCTGCACCTTGGGTGGGTTGGCCCCCAGTTTCTCAGGCACTCAGTGGACAAGGACAATCACAGTAAAACAGGATCATCCACACTCTCCCAGTGTGCAGAACTGAACAAGCAGAGACCAGAAGTGCTGTGATAGACCCCAGATTGCCCAGGGAAGCTGCATGGAGGCACAGGTTGACAGAAATGGGTTTTTTCTTGCAGAGCATTAGGCACTATGACTATTTCCTTTAGAAAGGGCACATCCTGATGGTCACTGCCACCCAAACCTACAACTCTCCACCTCCTCAATACAGATGATGGGAAGTACAACAAAAGGTGGTGGCCAATATGGGATTGGCCCTTCAGTGCTGGTGGTGGCTCCACAGTCACCCTGTCACCAGCAGCATGACCAAATGGTTTTGCTCTGAGTCATGTCCCCTCTTGGGGTACATGAGTCAGCTGTGGGGGACACATGAGTCACCCTGCTCCAGGAGCTCTGCTGTGTGCTCTGTGCCATGGAGGAGAGGCTCCCTCTCCTTAAGGCTCTGTGCTCAGGCTGTACCTTGCCCTTGCACGCAGCTACGTGAGCATCAGCCGAGCCAACCACACCACCTGAAGCAGCAAACTGATGGCGTTTATGAGGTTGGAGGTGGCAGATCCTCGCTGAGATTGGCACAGGTGGGATTAGGAGTCACACCAGTGGGTAGGGAGAGAGGAAATTGCTATTGAGAAGCACTTAGAGACCAAATAGGCCCTGAGGAAGCCCATCCCTTTCCCAGGACTAAAAGACCAACCTTACAGGATAGGTGAATAATGTCACTCATTGAAACTGAGATAAAATGGCAAATGGGGCTTTCAGCTGCAACAAAAAATATCTCTCTGTGACACACCATCATCATCTCTCCAGCCAGTGTTGCTGCTGCTCCCCACCATGCTCTGCAGTGTAACAGGGCCTAAGACAGCAGCAGGAATGTTTGAAATGTCTCTTTACACTCACCTTCTTTCTTCATGCCAGCTCTGAAGCACTTCTTCAGCCTGCAGTACCTGCACTGGTTCCTCTTGTCTTTGTCTATCACACACTGTCGGTTGAACCTGGGAGGAGATGGGAAACACAACATGGAGCAACCAGCCTGGCATCTGCCACCCCCTCACCCTGGGCAGCCCCAAATACAGCCCTATTTGTGATCCTAGAGAAGAGCCAAAGGTTTGCTAGAAACTGATTGAATCAACGTTGGCTCGGCCCAGCTCCTCCTCTTCCCCACTGCCGCTCCTTCCAGCTGGGAGGGCAGCGGCTTCAGACCACCCACCCTGCAGGGATTGGGATGGTTTTGGCTGTGAACACACGACTGTGACTCAAGCTGTGCTTTTTTAGGAGCTCCATCTCCCACTTCCAGACAGTTTTTGGGTGTTCGGCGTTGGGGTTTGTCTGATTTCATTTGTTAACTATTCTACAATTTGCGTAGAACAAAATGCGTTACGGGCCACAAGCCCTTTGGGTCTGCAGCCTTGTTCTGAGGCCCATGGCCTCCTAATTCCTCCTCCTTTCAACGGGGATTTAGGAACTCTTGTGCTGTTCCAGGGGTGGCCCACGCAGGCTTGGCAGCTCTCCCCATGGTGGGTGGAACAATGGAAGGGGAATCTTCCGCGCCGAGAGGAGATGATGTGGGTTGCTCCGGGTTGTAAAAGCTGAGGCACTTTCCCAGACTGGTAAAAAGCCAAAGGTAGAAAGGCCCAAAGACTTTCAGAGGAATTCATGTCTGCCATAAGCAGAGCTCCG
Organism: Promerops cafer; assembly: GCA_013398275.1. NCBI lineage: Eukaryota > Metazoa > Chordata > Aves > Passeriformes > Nectariniidae > Promerops > Promerops cafer. The sequence continues at coordinate 3,154,373 of VZSE01010539.1, read as the reverse complement.
AGCTGGGCTGAGCTCACCAAATAAGGGCTTGCACACAAGCTTGGCTTCAATGCTGTGGATCTTCCCTGAGCTGCCAAATATCACAGAGATTCATGGATTCCTGGGGAGAAGCAACAACTCCGCTCCCAGAAGACTGACAGCTGACATTTAAAAGAAACCAGTAGCAGAGTTCATCTCCTCCTGCATGAATCCCACAGTTCATGGGATGGACACTGCTGTCACCTCAGGTGTCTTTCATGGCTGGTGTGTCCTGGAGTGATAAGGGCACCAGGAACATTTTGAACAAGTAGGGTGACTTGCATTGGAAAAATCTGGAATGCCCTTAGAGGAAGAAAAGCTTTGGAACAGAAAGAAAACTTCCAGGTTTTAACTAGAGATGAAGGGCTTAAGTGTATTTAGGTTTGGGATTTCTTTCCACTTTCTCCTGTGCTAAAATAAATATAATTTTTCTAAGGTCAATCAAGACAGCAGCTTTATAATTTATAGCCTCCTCCTGGCAAAAAACCTCTCTCAAATGTATACCTGTGTGCCAAAGTGGATGTGAATCATCTCTGGTCCACACGTATTTCTCAGAATATTCATGAAATCATCACTGATAAGTCAGTGTACATAACTTATTGTATTTCAAAACAAGAATGGAGAAGCTGTGAGAGGGCTTTGGAGGTGACAGATTCTTGGATGCCTGTTGGTTTTTACCAGGAAAAACAAGAAAGATGAAATCTCTGGAGCTTTGGTCCTTTGCCACCTTGGCTTCCCCTTGCTGGGCTGTGACGAGGTCATGGTGTCACTCCACACCCAGAGTCTGCATTTATGTATTTTACACATCAGTCCAACCTCTGGATTTAGGTTGAACTCGAGGATCTCAAAGGTCTTTTCCAACCTAGTTCATTCTTTTATTCTGTGATTCTCAGGTCTATGAGTTTTCCTCTATTTACACCATGGGGAAAGCAGTGATGGTGAATTCACCCAATGCATTGCTCGGTGCCACAGAAGTCCAAATGAGATAGAACTGAGTTTAGAGATAGGACTGAGTTTACTCCTTGTAAACCAAACTGCAGTCCTACTGGTGGCCTTCACGGCGTGGCAACTTGGCATTGGAGATACGATCCCCTGATCCCCACCCCAAATCCCTTCCCGCGTTGATAAATTGCATTTACTGACTGCCGAAATTCCGGTACCTGCAGGAGTAGACGTGGTTCTTGCGGACGCTCCTCCTGAAGAAGCCCTTGCAGCCGTCACAGCTGGAGGCCCCGTAGTGCTTGCCCGTGGCCCGGTCCCCGCAGATGGAGCACAGGGAGTTGACACCGTTGGGGAGCAGGCTGGTGTTTGCTGACTCGGCCGCGATGGCCTCTGCGGGCAGAGAACGGGGACAGTTAGAGCTCCCTGAGATGGAAACCTCTGAATTTATGGTCACGCTCTTCCCGAGCTCAGCTCCTTTGCTTCTGGCATTGGTGTTCTACTTCACTTCGGTGATCAGAGAGATTTCAAGCTGCAAAACCCAAACTGCTCCTGGGAAGTTATCAGTTATCACTGCTTTCCTGGAGAGATATAAAGAAACCTCACTTGCATGTAGGTTTTATGTTTTTGAGGGACAGGGAGCCACCTCCTCAGTGAGATAGCTGGAGAACATGGTTCAAAGCTGGTGTCCACAGAAGAAAATGAAAAAAAAGCTCATTAACTTGAATAAGTAGAATGGAGAGAAGAAACAGCAGAGGCAGAAAGGATGAACGACTTCATGCCCATGACAGAGGTGCTGAAGATAAAAGACTGTTCTTGAGAGCTCCTCTGCAGCTGGAAGGCAGAGACAGCAGCTCCCACAGGGATCACTTTAGTTCTAAGTCTGGCCCCTCCTCTGAAATTCTCTCTGAAGAGGCTCACTGCTTTCCACTAGAAAGCAACAGAGGTGTGCAGGAAGATCAGACTTCTAAATTAGGGACCTAAACTTAGGTCATATGAATGCCCTCTGTCATGTCCTCCGTTTGCACCCACTCATTTGGGGCAGGAATAGCTCTGCCCCTGCCTTCCCTGTGTGTACACACTGCTGAAAACTCCCCTTGGAGCCTCTCCCTCTGCCCTAACCACCAGACTCGCTGCCCTCTTAATCCTCCTAATTTGAGGCACAGCCTGGGGAAGGAGAAAAGCCAGGAGACCCTTGCGAAGAGGGCAGCTGACAGTGTTTGTATCTCCCCATCTGTTTGCAGAGCCTGACCTGGGCACTCGCTGCAGGACAGTTTTATGAATTTATCCCACCTCAGGCAGCATGTTCTGTGCTCCAGGGGAGCCCATCTTGTGCTCCAGTGACCTCAGAAAAGTCCCTGGGACAAGGCACACCCTGACACGTCTCTGGGACGGGACATTCTCCCAGCAGAGATGGGGAAAGCTCAGCGTAGCAGTTTCTTAGGGCAAACTACTCAAAGGGGAGGAATTGCCATCTGATCTGCCTAGAGAGAGTTTTCTAACCCATAATGCATAAAAATAGCTCTGGGCAATGCACACACAGAATGTATATATACAGAGAGAGAGAGAGAGAAGGTTATTTTTGAGTGTGAATACACATCAAAAAATTTATAGTGAAAGTATTTGATGTGCAATGAAAATTGTAATGAAAACCTCCCCCAAAAAATAACAAAGCCAACAAAGCTTTACTTTTTCAAAAACTGGATAGTTTCTTAGCTAAGGCTGAGACTAAGATATTTTTAGCCAAGATTTAATTAATGCAAAGTTCAGACTTTCTGTCAACCTCCTAAAATAACCCTTTTGGTCCATATTCACCTTCTGGTGTATGGGTGAGTAAATAAATGGGTTATAGCAAGATGGGAGCAACATGACATGAAAGAATGACAGCACCAACATCATTCTTAGGTCATCATGACAGGAATTGAGATTTGCCTCTTCCCAAATTCTGTGTAAGATTCTCCCAGCCCTGACATTTGTCAGAAAGTGACACTTGGGTCCTTTGGGAACATTGTCTATGTCAGAGGTGTTTAATGGCAATTTAGGTTGATTTTTAGGTGTTTTTTTTTTTTTCTGAAATGATTCTTGATTTTATATTACTTAATATCTTAGTATTAAATGAACTGTACAAAATATTCCTTTGAGGATAACTGCAGAACATTTGGGCATCTGTTGTTCCATCCTTTTTTTAAAGGAGCATATGACCATAAACAAATGCACAGTGTTGGATTGCATTTTAAAAATTTGCACAACCAAAATAAAGATAAGGCAGCCAATTTCCTCTTCACTCCACTCATGCTTTCTCTAGACTTCACAGGAATCAGGCCAAGGTCAAACAGTTTAGGTCTCCAATGAACCCTTCATCCTTCAACTAGACCAGACTGCAAAATATTCCTGATGCTGGAAAGTATTTACTCATCAGAAAAGACTTTTTTTTCTTTTATGCGAGTAGGACGTGAGAATCTGCTTTCTGATATAAGGAAGAAATTAATAATCTGGCCTTAAACCAGTTATTACTGGAGGAAGAACCATCAGCACTGTGTGTGTGAGGGCCCCTGGAAATTAGCAAACCAAATTTTGCCCTCACTTGTATCCACGGAAGGACAAACCAACCACGAGTGAGTTGGGTGGCTCTGTGTTAGGGCAGCTCCACAGATAAAAGTCCAAACCATGGGAGGGAGCCACGTGTCCTTTTCAGCTGAATTGGCTGAGTGTGAACAGAAATCTAAATAAATAAATACATAAATAAATAAATGAATAAATAAATGGGAAGTCCTAAGCCAGAATGCACGTTAATTATGATCACAATTTTTAATTACAAAATCCTGTCACCAGCTAATGATGGGCTCCAAATGACAATTAGCTCAGAGAAGAGCAAAGCGCAACTGATATCGCGGGCACCAGGAGACTCTTTCAACACAGCTTTCAAACCTACCCAATATTTGGGTTTTCCTGGACTGATCTCTGCGAGGAAAGGCAGGGGAAGGCCAGGATCCCTGGAAGCCTGTGAAATCTGCTTGGTGTCCTCCATCCCTGCCTGACACAAGGAGATAGCCTGCACAGTTCCTACGCTGTGCCACGGCTCCTTTGAAATCTCCACTGGAGAGATGCACTTGATTTTGTTCTCCAGGAAGAGACCACAACTCATCTTGGCTTTGTGTGGCTCCCAGGCTGAGCTGAGGCTCTGCTTGTGGCCAGACCCCTCACTGGGGCTCTCCCCAAGGTTCAGTGGCAGAAATATCTGAAGTTTTGACCATTTTTTGTGAGTTATATATAATCAGTGTGCAGATTAGGAGCTCCCTAAGGCTGAGAAGAGCACTCCAGTGGCTTCCCCAGATTTGGGATCAGTCAAGCTCACAACTGAAATGCACACAAATTTTTTGGTACCTGCTGCCTCTGTATGTAAATCATTGCCTAACCAGGGCTGAGATGATCATGCCAGTTTTACAGTGATAAGAAATGACAGTGAGGATGTTCTCATCATACCTGACCCCTGCACTGCTTTTCCTTTCAGTTCCTTTACTGGCTACAGCTCTTCTAGTTGCACATTGTAAAAGAGAATTGTCTTGCAATACTTTCCAAGGTGGCTTTTATGTACCAGGAAATCCAAGTTTTGGTGCACATAATTTGCAGTTAACAAATCCCCAAATTACATGTGCTGGGCTAGAATGCGAAGAGGTCACAAGTGTGGGTTTATGGCTTGAACACACACAGTCAAACTTGGTGCCAAAGCCAGCATTGTGAAACCTGTACACACAAATGTAGGGCAGGAGGGGGTTTAAACCCTGGCCACGTGCAGGTCAGCCTCTTTGTTCGTCAGCTTTTAGCAAATAGAAGAGTTTTTGAGATATAAAACATAGCTGTGATTCAGTGATCCCAGATCCTACAGGAGCGATGATGAAGGTGCCAGCCAGAAAGTCCAGAGCTGATCCAGGCACTCCGGCAGCTCCAGGGGTGGTAAATCACTGCCAGAACATCTCTGGTGGCTTTTGCATGGTCTGAAATGGGTCAGACTCCTCCAGGACTGGGAAAGATTTCACCAACTTGTGCCAGAGTCCCAAGGATCAGCGTGGAGTGAGGGGCTGAGGCAGGACAAGGAGCACCACCCTGGGAGAAAGCGCTCCCCAACTCTCAAATGAAGAATTGGGGCTGCATTGCAACAGTGCTTCACATCTTCACCAAAATGAGACAACTCTGACAAGAGTGTGAGGGAATGGGCCTTAACCACACATAAAAACTGAGAATATGAGTTGTAGTGCCAGCCAAGGTAAAGGAAACAAATTTGTACAGAATGGGAAAACTTCTGCTGTTACAACACATATTTCACAAAGGAAAGACAGAATTAGCAGTGATTTTTGCTTCCTTCCTTTTGCCAGTCATTCTATTTAAGCCTTACATATTTTTTATATCACTCCCATAAAGTGCACTATTCTTTATTTTGAATTAATCTTAAAATATTTGGCAAATTATGGGCTATTTGAAGGTGGAAAATCCAAAATACATATCTGGGCAAATCTCAGAATGATAGCAGCTTCATGAAGAAGAAACATCTAAGCACAGGAAGTGCTCCACAAAATTAATCTACCCAAAATTCTGATGAAATAACGTTCTGAAGAAGGAAAGAGTTGGTTTCAAGAAAGCATGACCTTATTTGAAAATATTCCAATTTTCACTTCTGGAATTGTTCAGAAGGTATGAAACTGCGCTGAGTCCATCAAAATAAATATTGCATCTTTTCCTGTCCATGTTTATAGAGGGCAAAGCTGTCATCGTTTAGCAGGGAAAATACAGATGATCCTTAAGAGAGATATAAGCAATCTTAAAAAAAAATCCTGTATAGTTATAAAAAATACCTAAAATGAGGTTGTTTCTTGGTTCTAAGAAATTTTAAAGTATTTCTGAAGCCACAAGGAAACTGTTATTTTGAATTACCTCAGGAGACTGAACTCAGCTGGACAGCAATAGATTTCCATGCATGGCCATTTCAGGTCTTTTTTAAAGTTATTTTTACAAACGGTAGAAAAGGACACTTACCCAAGACAAACAAGCTAATTTCAAAGCAGCTACTTCCCGAGAGAGCTGGTTAGTCATTAACAGCTAAACAAATAACACAATACCGAGCTCAATAAAGTTCAGAAAAAAACTCAACCTGTCAGTTCTACTGTGTGAATCAACAGAGAGCCCAAACAGGCATTGGTGGTTCATTTGCAAAATTATACTGAATTTTGAGGAAATCTGTGCCTCTTCAAAAAGTGAAAAATGTCTTGCTGTTCAACGGGAAGTGACAAAGCGAAACATCTGTGTTAAATGACATTTCTGGAGTAGGATGGGAGATGGAAACCTTTCTTCAAGAATAAGATCTACTCTATCTGGAGCTTCCAAAAACTACATATATTGAAAATCCTTGATCTGGGGACAGCCAGAGCTTTACAGAAGGCAATTTTAAATTCAAGTTCCTTTGGGCATTTTAACTTTACTTGTCTCCTGGCCTCCCTCCACGCCCCACAATAAGAAGACAAATAATTTTATATTGTAGGTGATATCCTTCCTGAAACTCTAATTTCTTTTGATGAGCCAGTTAATGAGCAAATGTGAAAATCCCATCTTAATCTCACTAAGCTTCTTAAAAAATTAAAAGGCTGCCAAAACTGTCCAAAGGGATCGCTAACGCTGGAATCTCATTCAGTTGCACGATTGGTTTCATGCAATATGACCAAAACACCCTTTATTTTTACACAGCAAGCAGTTGATTTCACAGAATGGAGTTCACTTTATGTCAGAGTACTTTTGACTGCAGAAAAATTAAATACCCCACAAAGCGCTTTATTCCCGTGAACGAAGCGGAAGTCTCGGCGTATAAACACTCCCGCCTCCCAGCCAAGTCCTTTTGTGCCCTAAAAACTGTTGGACCATCTTGGTAGCCAGAAAAGGAGTACAAAGCTAGCAATTATTTGGATTTTGCTTCTCAATCCAAGTTCCCAAAACCAACTTAAACAGGGCACACGGTCATGGACAAATGCCATTTGGGACGACATGTTTTCCCGAGGATTAAATATCAACCGAAGTTGTATACGGGAATGAAACACACATTTGAATGGGAAGTATTGGTAATAACTCCTCTCATAAGCAATACAGTGGGACAAACCCAGGGAATGCCATGAAGACCTCTACCAACATCTGCAAAACCTGGTGGGCTCTTCAGGGCATGACACTGAGCTCACCAACAGAAAGAATAACCCAAAATGGGACCGGCAAGTGAAGGGGTCGCGTTTCAGCCCAAACATAACCACGGATGGAACAGAAGTTGACAGGTCAGCTGCTTAAATATTACCCTTTCCACCTTTTGTCCCATACCTCCCACCAGCCTTTCCTCTGTGTCCAGCTTTACAATAAAAACAATGGAGCTTATTCAAGAGAAAATGAATAAAAATCTCACCGGTGTTATTGGGGAGCACGCGGAGGTTGTCGAATTCCAGCATGGTGTAAGAGGAGTCCAAGGAGTCGACATAATCTGGCATATCCATGTCCATGATGGACTGACAAAGCTTCATTATTACTTGTCAACAGCGAGGGAAGTGGCAGAAACAGCCCCACTGTCAATCACGGCCAAGGTTTCCTCTGCAGAGAGAGACACCCCGGTCCTCGCAATGACAAATCATTACCCAGCTCTGCCTGCAGTCCCCTCCCCGAGCCAGAGCAGAAGGGATGAGGCCAAACCCTCTGGCTCAGTCCCCTCCCTTCCCGGGGTGCATCTCGCTCCCTCGCTCCTGATAAGGTGATGTAGATAAGGCCTAGGCTCAAACGCCTTGGATTGCATCTTTGGGTCAATACAGCCGCATTTATGGCTGCTCCTGCACAAACATTTTGAGAAGGGCTGAGGAGAGGCCGTCACACACACTTGTCACTCTCCCAGGGCAGAGCAGTGGTCACATCCTATCACCTGTTGTCACCTTGCTCGCCTACCAGCCCTTGGGGAAAGAGCAAATGGTGTCACTTGAGGCTTGTGAGGACAATAAATCAATGTCCCACTGAATGAAGACCGTTAAGGCAGGTCAGCATTGAGAACCTGAGTCATTTCCATAAGACACCACAGTGCTCACACCTCGAGTTGCAGCTGGAAGGGGAAAATGAAGCTTCATTCCAGCTGTACACGTGGTCTCACCCAGCTCCATAGAGGCAAGGTGGAGGAGATGACTTCCACCCACCACCCTCCATCCCTCTCACCTGTGTCTTCCTCCCGACTCCAGGCAGCCCCAGTGTCCCAGAGCTCCCTCTGGGGTAGAGCTGGGCTGTGCTGGTGAGTTGTCATCGTGGAAGGTTTCAAACGATGGCAAGTGATGAAAATGGAAAAGGCTGGGTGGAACTGGGCAGACTCCCTCGCAGATGTGTGGTGTTGCATTTCACGCTGGCCCGCGCCTGGCTTTTCTGGGAAAGGCCTGTATTGTGGAAATCCAATTCCAGTTTTTCCCCCACAGGCCCGTGGTGTTTGGTCTGTATTTTTTTTTTTTTTTAATATAATTTACTGAATTTTACACAAACCAGCTTTTTTGATTTACTGAATTTTACACAAAAGTTCTTTCCTTGTTAAGACTCATGAGCTGTGTTTCAAAAAGCTGGAAATAAAACTCAGCCATGCAAAGCCATCCAGCTTAGAGTGATTGGTTTATTCCCACTTTGATCTTCCAGATGCCCTCCCTGACATTACAGCTCCCTCTCCAGTGACGTGGTTCTGTGTCAGAGGGTCTTTCCTCTCCATGAGTTGTTCTGAGAGATCCAGGTCAACATCCTGTTGAATCTGGAGGAAAAGAAGAGTCTTGAGAAACAGGGAGACGTGTTGCCAGAAACGGAGTCTTGGCCAAAAGGATGAGATTGCCAGACTGCCTGAACTCTCACTGAACCGAGGAGCAAGCTGGCCCCATGGAGCCCAGCAATCTCCAAATAGCAAGAAATATTCCAAAATCTGAGTTTTTAACTGTCTTCATGATACTAATTTGATTCAATTCCCGTTTCACTTTTTGTTTTAATATCTTTTTTCATATCCTGGGGTTTTACAGTGGACATTGCAAGGGGTTAACTCTAGATAGGCTTTTCCTCTATAAAGACTGGGTGTAGAAACTTTTAGCTTTACTTTCTTATCGTTTCTGGGGAATAAAATAATTTCATGTGCCATATTTTCCTTTTCCTTCTTTCCCTTTTTAAGGACATGTTGTAACCAGTGGTGCACAAATGACTCCTTGCTTAGATAAGACGTTATGTTTTTATCCTTGGACTGTGCCCCAGGCTCCCAGTAATGCCAGCATCAGCTAAGCTAGGATCTGATTACTTGTTCTTGCCTCTTACTCAATGTCAGGATTGATTATGCCCATTAATCTGGCTTTTTTTTTTTTTTTTTAACTGTAGGTGCAATCTTGCCTGATTCTCAGCACTCTTCTACCACTACAGCAAAGTTTTTTCACATTTCTACAATTCTAGGTGGATTTTTTGTTTGTTTGTTTTGTTTTGTTTTTTTTTTTAAATTGGATTTCTCCCCACTAAAATAGCCATTTTGGTATTTACCAAGCTTTTGGGCAGCTGTGGCTCAGAGAGGAGAAATCTGGGCTCCTGTCCTGGTCTTGTTGGCTTTAGAGATCTCTCAATGTTTTCCATCCCTCAGTATGATGTGAGGGTGGAGGACAATTTCCAAGGAAAGCTGTGGGATAAGGATGTGCTTGGACGATTTTCATTCTGGGAATGACAAAAGGTTATAGAGCAAATTTTGTAGTTCAGGACCAGATTTCAGCACCACATCCACACTGATAATCAGGACTGACTTGTGGAAGGTGGTGTTGGAGGGACAGAAGTGACATTTGTTCCAAAGAGATGTCAGCACCCTGTTCCAAACCACTCCAGCACAAAAGCAGCCCTGAAGATGGACAAAGCCTTGCTGAGGTTTGAGCAGTCTCTTCTTTTTCCTCTCTCTGCTTTCTTACACCACTTTCTGAGTCCCAGCTGCATTTCAGCTGGGACCTGCTCAAGGTGGGGCTGAGTTTTATCAATATCAGGAGAAATCAAACTCACTCAGAGGTGGCCTCACATCTAAGCACTGCTCACTGTCACAATGAAGTCACAATGGCCCAGCCCAGAGCCAGGAATCTCAAGCTGGTTTCTTATTACCTTGCTATGATCCAACCTGACAGAGCAGTCAGGGAGATGAGAACTCAAATCCTTCCCAGGCCACAGAAAGGATGGATTTGAGTAGAGATTTGTGGGGTTGACCAACACTTTCTGCTGAGACACATCCCAGGGTGCTTTCCTTGGGTGCTCAGGCATCAACCCACCTGCACAGGCATCCTAGCTGGATAGCCAAAGGCAAAACTGGCTGGTGTAACTCAGTCCTCCCCGTTTGGAAATGGATGTCAATCCTCCTCCATATGGACATGATCCTCTGCTCAATGTGTTTTCCATTTATTCCTGTTTTGACTCTGAGGCTGGATATAGCTGGAGGGTGCCGGGGAAAGGGGAGAAGGGAGAAAGAACCAGAGTTAAGTTTAATAAAAATAATATGAGCGTTCAAAGTTCGAGCTCTGGGAATGAATCAATGAGGATTCTCCTGTGTGAGAGCACAGGGCAGGCTCTGAAGAACACATGGTCCCAATAAGACAACACACTTATTCCTAGAAATAAAATTCAGGTGCTAGTTAGACAAGAGGAAGTGCAGCAAAGATAAGGACACTTGATTGATTAAGAGAGAACACAAAGTACTGCAGGCAGGGCGTCAGAAATAACATTTCTTTGGCGAGGTAAGTGCCGGGGGAAGATGTTTGCAAGCCATGGAAGCTGCACATCCATCTCTGGAGGCTGATTTTAATGGAAAGTAACTCAATGCTGCATATGGGGAGAGGTGTCTGAGAGACTAAAACTTAATGAAGGACTTGTTGCTATGCATAATGGTGAGGCAGAAGTCACTAAATGTATTTTTGGAACAGAATTTTTCTTCTTTTATTCATAGAAAGCAATTTAAAATCCACTGTTTCGAAATTTTCTCTGACTGAAATGCAGCAATAGTTTTTCCTAGGCTGGGCTTACACGGGAAAATACAAACTCAGATAATTGCAGGAGTTTGGGCTGAGCTCTGCTCCATCTTAGAACAATCCATCCCAAATTCCTCCAAACTGTTGATATATCCAACACTGAATAGAAACTGGAAAACAAAGCTTTGGAATTTGCTGTCCAGAGGACCAAAACATGGGGAAGAACTCATAAAAGAATCAAACTTCCATTTTTTCCCTCATTCTCCCCTCACTGCCCTCGGGATGAGTTGTTTCCACGTGTTCATCCAGATTTTGTCAGAGAAATACGAGGCTGCATCAGAGCCCCTTCTGCAGATCACCATCACCCAATTCTCCTGATTTTCACCATCCCAAACTAAGATTTCACATATGGATTGGAAAATCAGTATCTCTGCAACCCCTGAAGAAAAATTGGCATGTCATAGAATTACTAAGATTGGAAAGGACCTCCAAGACCATCGAGTCCCTCCATTCCCCCAGCACTGCCGAGCCCACCGCGACCCCACGTCCCCAAGTGCCACGTCCGCGTGCTTTTTAAATCTCTGCAGGGCTGGTGACTTCACCACTTCCCCGGGCAGCCAGTCCCAACACTTGATAACCCTTTCCATGAAGAAATTTTTCCTACTATCCAATCTCAGCCTCCCCTGGCTCAGCCCGAGGCCGTTTCCTCTCCTGCTGCGTCCAGAGGGTGATTCATCCCAAACTCAGACAGGTGTCCAAGACACCTCGCAGGAGGCAATGCCAGCCTCCCTCCACAGAGCCCACGGGGAGCTCAGGTGGCTTCCCCTCAACCTGCAAATTTTATGGAAGGTGAAGTCACAGAAGATAAACTCCTCCTGCCAAGAGTGAAAGTGACACATGGAGCCACCAGTTGGATTTCTCCGCCACGGGTGACATCAGCCCCTGACTAAAGCAAATAGCAAATGGCAAATAAATAAATAACAAAGAGTAAATGGAGAATAAATAAAAAATAGCAAATAAATAGCAAATATCCCAGCCTGAGACAAGGCTGGCAGCAGGAGAGGAGAGAGGAGCCAGGGAGAGCATTACCTCACCCGCTGCTGCTGGAGTAGGCATGGGACTCATCTGGAGCACTCCACCGCCTCTGGGCAAGTTTTTGGTTTTTCCTGCTGAAAACACTGTTTAGTCAGGAGTAACCAGCCTTGAGGAGAGTATTTGCTGTGACTCCCATGTCCCCTGTGGACAACATTCCTGCCACCCCGAGCTTTTTCGGCCGCGGTGTTGACACTTCTTCAGATCTGTCATTAGCTCAGCTGAGGAGAGAACAGAAATGCTATTCAAGCCCCAGCTCCAACGTGGGAGGTTAGGAGTGCAAATCCTTGCCTTGCACTGAAAACATGATGAGTGTTTTGTGTTGGTGTTGTGCTTTCTATTTTAGGGAATGCCTTTGTTACGTTACAAGCCCTTTCCTAGCACACAAAGCACCGTTTTTAAGGGGTTCTTCTATCACAGCTGTACTCATTTATTCTAAACTGTAATCTCCCACATTGCCAAAAATTAACCCAGGACTTAGATTTTGACTTTTATCTTACAAATTCCTAGTTCTGGGTTTAAAAGCATTTACCTTGTCACTTGCTTTTCTTTTTTATTTTAAGATTTCTGTGCTGGAATCTGGATCCAGTTTTCTCCCAATGAAGATTCAAATGTCACCAAAACTCTCCTTTTCTGGTTGGAAGATTTTTTTGTGAACCATTCTCCTCAGTGTCTTCACACTGTATTTTTGTTTTATGAGCTAAACCAACAGATTGTGTTTCAGAGAGTCACCAAGAATGGTTTGACCTTTGACTGTGATCACAGGAATCATCAGCAGATTTACAGAAAACTGAACATCGTTCCTTCCGGGGAAATGATGCAGCATTTGTTGGGGTATTTTTGATTTCTGTTTCTGTCCCCCAGATTTTCTTATCTTTTCCATTCTTCAGACAAGTTAATAATTCAGGACAAAGATGGAATTCTTCCAAAATACTCCTTTCAGTGTTGCCTTCTAAGTAAACTAAGAGCAAATCTAAAAGTTTCAGAGAGAAGATAGACCACTTAAAAAAAGGCCAAAACTAAAGGAAAGCTTTCCACAAGGAAAGCTGTGGTTGTTCATCAGTAAGACACCTCTTACTCAACCCCTGGAGTTTCAGGATTATGTGTTCATCTGCTGGAGAGGGCACTTGGAGATAGGACAAAGGGGTGATGGCTTTAAACTGCAAAAATTTTGGTTTAGATAGGATATTAGGAAAAAAATTGTTCCCTGTGATGGTGGGGAGGCCCTGGCACAGAGAAGCTGTGGCTGCCTCTGGATCCCTGGCAGTGTCCAAAGCCAGGCTGGATATTGGGGTTTGGAGCACCCTGGGATAGTGGGAGGTGTCCCTGCCCATGGCTGAGGAGGGAGTGGGATGATCCTTAAAATCCCTTCCAACCCAAACCATCTTTCATAATCCAAAACAACGAGTTATTTTTAAAGTATTTGGGGCAAATTCAGACAGATTTTCCTTTCTAAAAGATTCTCCCCCCTCAAAAAAAGGCGGTAAGCAGACATACTGACGTGTGGAAAGATGCTTTTCATGACTTTAAATTGAAGAAATTATTGTAAACATCCAGCTATATTTTCCCTGTAATATCCATTTTTGAACACTTCAGGCTCTTCCAGACTGTCTTACTCATAATTGCTGCTCTCTTAGTGGGTATAGCAAAAGCAAGTGACTGTTTGCCAAGTGACAAACACACATCTCCAAACCCCTGAGTCCCACAGATATTTTCAGGAAGCTGTAACCCCCTGATAAATCTTTGCAGACCACTGAGATGAATAATATTTGTGGATGCATTTTTGAGGCTGCCATACTGGAGAGGTATTTGTAGCTGTGGGCTTTGCCACTCACATGGAAAAGTATGCTTTCCCTATATCCATCCTATAGGTTATATTTTGCACATCTGCCTTTAATTAGAACCATTTCATATCTTCAGGGATATGTGACATCAAGTGAATCATTTAGAAATCGGAGTTAACCAGCAAATTATACACTCCTCTGTTTTTTTTCATTTGTGAATTGCCAGTGTCAAAATTCCCTCAGGGCAGAGTTTTTAGCAAATCTGGTGAACCCAAATGTATGGTAAATGTCACAGGCCCAGGGGACAGATCAGACCTTCATTTTTACACCATACACCTATTTACTACAGCTATTTTTCCACTGACACACGGAATAACCCAGTCTCTGTCCTCCTGTTTGTTTGGGGTTTTCTCCCCCAGATATTTCAGGCAAGGAATGGGGAAAACAGTCTTAAATCCTGGAGGAGCTCTCCAAGCCAAGCTTCATTTCTGATTTCAGTGATGCTTAGAGCATTACATGGGGTTGTTATTCCGTGGTCCCTTGCTGAAACAGGTCACTGTGCCCCCCCCCTGTTAAAAGCTGCCTGCCAATTACATTTTGCTCCAGGCCAGAATTCTGCATAAAAACACCAATGAATTATTATCAGAGGGAAAAAGCTCTTTATTGCTCTTATTTATACTTCAGCAGCACTTAGGGGATGGAAGCTCCCAGCCCAGGTGCTGCTCAGAAATGCTGCAAGAAACCTCCCTGCTGATAATAACTGCAGCAGACAAGAGGTGAGGAGGAGAAGTGAAGGGGGAAACCAGACCAGCTCAGTCCCACCAAATAAAGTCACTGCACTGTGAGAATCACCCAAATCTGATCTCTCTGAATGGAGTTTAATCAGCTGATTGTTTTAATTGAAAGAGGAGCTGGTCCACAGAACTGATTTCACCATGAAAATGAGAAAGGATGGAACAATTACTGAGAATAATTTAGCAACATCTCATGAGCCAGTGGAGGCTCCATAACTCAGAGAGCAACACCATCACCAAGGACTGGAACAACTTCTTTTTGGCCTGAATTTCATTGGTGGGTATACAAGGTATATATAAAACAATTTACCTGTCACTCTGGAGCTCTGTTTTCCCAATTTTATACAACAGCCCATCTCATCTTTTTTCTGGACATCTCCAGCCTTGCTGCTTTCTTCCAGTTAGGATTTTCTAACTGGCATTGGCCCCCCAGGAATAACAACCAGCCTGGCAGCCACAAGCAATTTATGCTCCACAGTTGCAATATTCTCTTTATGCACTTAGGTTTTGGCCCATTTTTCTCTCTAGAAGATTATGCAACGCTAATTACATTTTTTTTTTTTCCTCCAGGAGAGTTGATAGAAACACATCCAAAGGCACATTTCCCTAGGCAATAGCCTGCTTTAATAAATTCTGGTCGCACTGGAAATATTTGTATTTTAATCTGTAAAACAGAGATTAGGCAAAAGTTTCTAATCTTGCTTAAGCACTTCAAGACAAGAAACAATTCCATTGTACTTTAAATTGAACATGTGATTTTCATGTCATTCTAAAGGAGGGTGGATACATTTCTTCCCCAAATGTATGTTCCAGTTGTATATTCATGAGTTTATATCAAGGTATTAAGAAAACAACCAACGTTTGCTGTGTGCACAGCAGGTGACACACCAATGCATTGCTAAACCCCACACTGCTGATCAAGTGTATTAAATATTTTTACAGAAATTTAATCTAATCCTTGCTTGAAAAATGAATCCCAGACAAGAGCAACAGGGATAAGGAGCTTTCAGAGAAAGCAGTACTTGCTTAGGCAAGAGGGGTAAATTAAATAATGAAAACCACACGTTCAAAAATTATTTTTATATGCTGTCTTAGCAGGCAGGTCCATAGACATTGTGATAATCTATAGACAATCAGATTTAGCTCCTGGACAACTTATCCCAGTAAGAAATAGCCACAATTTAGGGGGAAATCCCTTCTCTTTCTTCTATGCATGTCGATGTACAGCAGCAGCACTGAAACCAGCTCACCTAAAGCAGGGTTATTCTGGATTTACCATCATTCTGAACAGAATCTCTCCCAATTAAACCCACCCAGAGCATAAAGAAATCCCGCTGGTAATACAAAAACCATTTTGCTTCATTTATTCTCAATTTTCAGCAGCACGAGGACACTCAGCATCAGCCGTGGTGAGCATGGAAACCTTTCCTGGTGCAAACAGAGCCTTTCCAAAACTTTGAACACCAGATATCAGATACCAGCTAAGTGAACAAAATCCAGTTTAAAAAGCTTGGTCAAGCAGGGGCAGGTTGATCAGATGCTCAGGCTTTGCTCTTACTCAAGATGGCAGCAGAGACACTGAGTCACCGAGCAGAGCTGGCTCCTGGGTTTATTTTCTGCACCTCCACCGGGGCAGCTCCCAGCCCCTGGAAACAGCTTCGTTCTGGAACGGAACAAGGCAGAACCCGACAGAAAATAAAACAAGGGAGTCAGGAGTTGCCTGCGGATGTTCCTTACCGTGTCCTGTTGCTCCTGGCCATCTCCCCTGCTTTCCCCGCGGGAGCACATGATGTTTGCACAGCCCCGCTGCAGAAATGACTTGTCTCCAGGTCGCAGCATCAGAGAGACAAACTGGAGGAGTATCCTGGAAAAGGAGAAATGGGTGATGTGAAACAGATGTTTTCCCTTAATTGCTTACTGCAGAGGCAGCCCGGTAACTAATCCACCTGCTGTGCTCCCACTGGGGTGTTACTCACCCCGCGCTCCCAGCCAGCTGGGTTTGTGTTTTCCATGCCTCATTATATCCATCTCTGCCCAACAGCATGCCCCGAAGTGCTGCACAAGTGCCACACTCATACAAACACCCATCTCCTTGCCCAGGGAAGCTGTGGCTGCCCCTGGATCCCTGGGAGTGTCCAAGGCCAGGTTGGATGGGGCTTGGAGCACCCTGGGATGGTGGAAGGTAGATTGGAACAAGAGGTGTTTTGAGGTCCCTTACAGCCCAAGCCATTCCATGATTCTGCAGCTACAGTTAGGAGTAGAGGTATTTTCAATGTTGCTTAGACACAGAGATTCACATGCCAAGCAGGGTTTTCCAGAGACTCTGGAGATGTTAATTAAAAATAATAGTATGTTACATGTGAGAGGAGAGCTTACCAATCACAGCAGTAAATAATTAATGTCTGAAATCCCTGTTTCTTCTAAGACCCTTTTTGCCATGGGAACTGATCAGAAACACACAGTGAAGGCTCCTGAATACCCAGGTGGTGTTAGTGCTGATTTTTGACTTGCTCATACATTGCTATTCTAAGTCACCTTCAGCACAGAGCAGTGGCTGATGTTTACCCATCGTTTTCCCCAAATATTTCAAGACTTGCACTCAAAGGTGCTGCTCAGTGAGGAGAGAAGCCCTTGGTAGTGAGCTCTGATCATGGTTAACATGCAATTTACAGTTACAAAAAGTTAACTGAATGAAGAAAACCAGAAGTTTCAAGGGTTCTCTGCTTCTCACCTAGACCCTGGCAGCAGGGGCAGCCCATGTCTCCAATGCTCCAGCAGTGGGACTGGATCCTTCCTCACTGCCAGAGGAGTTTGTCTTTGATGGAGTGGATGGTACACAAGAGATGGGAGGTGAAAAATTGTCACTGACTGGACTTGGAAGGGCTGGAAACAGAACGTGACCTGAGCTGTGAGCTTGGTTCTGCTCCTCGTTAGCACAGCCTTCATCTTGCCTTCTTTTCCAGGGAGCTACTTATTTCGGAGCCTCAGGCAAGAGCCAGCACCAGCTGGAGATAATTTAATCCTACTTCACTAATGTTGATGCCTCTGGATTTAATATTGGCTTCTCTGGAAGCCTCCTAGGGCTCTTTGGCTTGGCGAGGTGGCTCAGGTAGTTATCCTGAGCATAATATTTTGTTAACCAAGCGGGTGAAGATCTATTTCAAATACAAAACAGGAATCTGCTCATCCAGGACTAACAAAGCTCCCCAAACTCTTCCCCTGCTGAATGCTCAGCAGACCTCAGCTCTGGGAAACATCTTCAAAAGCCTTTCAGGCTTAACTAATGCCTGCTGGAGTAGCACTCAAAAGCAAAATGAAGTCCTCAGAGGGAAAATCCAGGGCCTGGAGAGATGGATGTGGATGGGAGTGGATGTGCAGGGGTGAGCCTTGAGCTTTGCCAGAGTGGTCACCAAGGGCTTTTTCCAGTGGAAGAGGCATCCAGGTGCAGCCAGACAGCCCCCACTGCTCCCCTGGGAATACCTGACCCAGGGGACCTGAGCAATGGCCTAGGGAGAAGCTGGGAGGGAGCCCAGATAGAGCAAGTTTTGAGAAGAACAGAGAACAAAAAGCTGAGGCAGACCCCAACAGCACTGGCTCACACCCTTGTGCCTGGGCACAGGCACAAACCCATGAGCTGAAATCCAGAGGGAGATTCAAAAACTGCCCCTTGCCACACTGGCCATGGAATATTTTCCTGCACTCCTGCTGCTGAGCTCTACCCAGGGGTGCTCCCAGCCTTGTCTTGCCTGCTGCTTCTCTGTGCAAGATGGTTTGGGACAGAGGGACATCACTGATGGAAAGGAGATCCCAAATGTGTCCCCACCAGTGCTATAAAAACCACGGGTGTTATCCCAGGAGGGGACAAAGGAAGGGCACAAGGAGACTGAAGAAACCTGTAGGTTTACATAACTTTAGTTTGCCAGATTCCCCTCAGTCATGTCCAGCAAAGCCAAATTTAAAATACCTTTTTGCTTTGGTTTCAAACAGTTCAGTTTGATGCCTGCCTTGCACATGGGTCTGGTGGGAAATGTTGGTGTGATATATTTCACAAACAGAGTTTTTCCTTCAAGCCTCTCAAATTCCCATCTGTTTTATCAGTGGCTGCTGTTACATCCAGTTATTCATGCAGGTAGCTGCAGTCCCATTACTTGCCAGTGGCATGGAAAAGCCCTGGAATTAACCCAGCAGTTTTGATGTCTGCAGTAATTGTACTCTGCCTCCTCTTTCATGAAGAGAAAAATTTGCTACAATACTCAAGATAAAACAAATAAATCCAATATAAAACCCATCTAATTGAATTAAATGAAAGTAGCCTCTCAGACTGCCCTTTCTGTGAATCACATTATCTTCATGTTTACTGACTCTTTGACAGGAGTCTAAATGATCCCAAATTTTATCAGAATAAATCAACTAAACAAAAAAAAAATCCCTTCTAAAAAGGACAGACGTTCTTAACAGTCATCTGGAACAGATTATTCCTCTCCAAGTAGCATTGTTGATACTGAAAGTGTTGTAACAATATCCTTTTCTAATGTGGTTCTGCTGTGGCTCCATCCATAATAAAACCAGTCGATGCCAAAGAGCCCACTTAGCATGACAAGCTCCCCAAAACCTGGATTATTTGTGTAAGACTCTGATTTGACGTTCAGAGCTCCATGATCTGATGAAATTTCTTTTAATATTTTTAAAGGAGACCAAGGAATGAGCATCACCTAATCTGGGGAAATGTTTTTGCTGGACCATACACCCTCCAAGTCCTTGTAAATCCCAAATGCCACTAAAGAGAGATGGAGACTGGAAATCAAAACAATTTTCCCTGTTTCCAGCCTTGTAAAGCCTAAAATAACTGCACCTTTTTTAATTTACTTGAGTATGTATTGTCAGCTGTGCAGTATGGCTGCATTCAAAGCTTACAACAGATAAAGCAGAAAGTATATTAGTCTCATAAATGACTGATAAATGGCAATCAAAGAACACCACCTTTACACCAAGATACTCAGAAAAATCCAATAATATTGAGGGCTCAAAAGGAGGCGACTGAAACAAAACCACCCAGCAGAAAGAACTGAACACTCACCATTATTTAGCTCAAATGGATACAAGAGTGCTCTACCAGGATCCCAAATAAAGGTATTTTTACCATATTAATGGTGGTCAGTGCTGGGAAGGTGCCTTCTCTTCCTAAAAAACATCTCCACTTCTGCCACCTTCCAGATATTTGTGTCTCATTGCCCAGCACTTTTCTGTCTCAAGCCATAAAGAAGTGATCAGGCACAGAGAGATGAGGACTACAATTCCCTAGGAAAAATGGCATTTAAAATTATAGAATTTCTGTGATTTTCACCCTATTTTTTCCTTTTCCCATTGCTCACTCACTCTTGTATGATCTGTTCCTGTCCTACTTACACAACCTCAGTTTCTCTAGATGTACACGTTCATGGTTACACCAAAAAATACTTATTCTTGGTAAAAGTTCTTCAGAACTTCGTGGGGAAAAACAAATAAAACAACATCATGGCAAAGCCTGTTAGATGCTGGACATTACCAGTTCCAGCTGTTCTATCAGCCAAACGCTTCCAAACAATTTAGCCCAGAGCAGAAAATCTCAATGAAAAGCTGATCAAAAAAAACCAACAAAAAAAAACCAAAACAACGGGATGAGAAGAGTCAGAGCCACTTCAGAACTTCTTTGAAGTCTTAGTCTTCGCCATCAGTCTGCTGTTCCCCGAGGTCACTGTGGCTCAGCCCAAATGCCATCCCCTCCCAGGGAATTAAAGAGCCCTGGGTGCAACTCTGCATTGTTCCTGCCGGCGCGGAGGAACGGAGCCCGTGACCCGCGAGGAGCCGCAAAACCAGCGAGCGAGTTTTGTCCGTGTGCCTGTTGGCAGCTGCTGGGACAAAACACGGCTTGGAGTCATAACAGGACCTGGGGTCCCCTCCCTCCAGCCCTGCCACCCTCGCTGAGAGCCAGCTGGGAGCCTTTCTTCTTGTTCTCTTTGTTGTCTGTGTTGCCTGATAGCAGAGGTCCTGCCAGCCTACAATTAGAAACAAGAGCTGTGCCTTTGTGCTCTGTCTGCCCAGAGATAGGGCAGTAATTTATGTAGCCAGCATGCCAAGGACTTGCCAACAATGTCAAAAGCAAGTTCATAATAAATTACTCTTTTTGGGGCGCTTCCTTCACTTGCCAATGGAGGAAAAGCAAAGAAAAATGACAAAGAGCCCCGCTCGTTCCCTTCAGACAACTGTGATTTATTACAGGCGAAACAAGGAGGAATCCAAAAACATTACTCCTATAAGGGAAGGTAACTCAATCTCCAGCAAAAATAAACAGCCATGTTTAAATAAACCTTCTGAGAAGTGCTACTGCCCTTTTTCCCTAGAAATTGGGGGAGCATTTCTTTGGCCTGATACTGTTCCGCTGTGTGAGACGCTGACCCAGGGATCTCGTCTGGTTTGGGTGGCCTGGTAAGCCATCAAAGGATAAAAGGCAGAGAACAAAGGGAAAAATAAAAGTATTATGAGCTGCAGCTGAAGTGCCTGACAGATGTTGGGTGGTTGCTTGTGGGAACTGCCTTCCATCTCCGGAGCAGAGGGCTCACCCTGCTCACCGCCCTGCTCCTGCTCCTGGTAGGGAAGGGGTGGGGTGGGCAAGGTCCTTCTCCAGTACACCATCCCAGAGGCCACTGGTCAGTGGTTTAGGGACTTCCCCCAGCTCTCCCATGGACAGTGAATTCAATAAATCACATCAACACTTAGGTCACATACTCTGCAAGGCTCCTCACAGACTTCAGAGCTTTCAGCAGTACCAACAAACCCAAGAACAACCTTCCCGTGTCTCAGAGGACAGATCCAGCCCCTCTGCACTGACCCTCTCCAGACCTTTTTCCCTCCCTAGTGGGAAAGGTGGGAAGGTTAAATATCACCACCTTTCCTCCTCTCCTGCTTTGGCACCAGGATGGCAAATTGCTCAACACAACCAATAGAAGTTGGTTAATAAGAGTTTGGGAACAAATGCAGACCTTCAAGAGAAGCCAGGTCACGGGCATCCAGCCTGGCAAAGCTTCTGGAGAAATGGCATCCACCTGCAAACTGGTTTAGGTCATGCTTAGACTTCTTATCAGGCACGCAGCACCCCAGCCTCTGCTGGCGTGATGTGAGGAGAGCCCCAGGAAATTGCTGTGCTCCCCAGTGCCCTTGCACAACCCACTGGGATTTACTGCCTGCACTGAGTGTGATCCCAAGGCACGCCCTCTGCCTCCTCTGCTGCTGGCCTTGCTCTTTGCTTGGCTTCCTTGTTCCAGAATCGCTCCTTAATTAACACAAGCTATTAGGAAAACTCACTGCAGGAATGTCAGTCCTGCTCTCTCCACTGAGATAAGACATAATTAATGACATGAGGCAAATTAGTCATACAGTTGCTTGGGTTTGTAGATCTCTTAGATGCTGTGAACACATCACTCAGACTCAGGGTGGATTTTTTTTTTCTTATTAAGATTACTGTGCTTTATGAAGTTCATCAGCAAGAGAAAGGTAATTAAACCAGCCTTTTCTACCACACTTTAAAACTAGTAGGATAAATGAGTGGGAAGAAAAGTAGCAAGGCTTGTCTTTATGGATTTCTGTGATGATGAAGAGTCTGGCAAGGATAATACTCATGAATTAATAATGATCTGAGCTGCTGTGGTCAGCTGAGAACAAGAGCTTGCCCATAGCTTCAGGCAAATCAGGCAGGGTTAAATCCCTGAGGAGCCCAGGCAGCCGGGGCATCCTAAGTGCAAAGCTGGCAGTGCTGCCAAGGCTCCTTTTCCAGCCTGTGGAGACAGCAGGACACCTTGGCCCGGGCTCCAAAATAGCTGGCATGGGAATCAGGGAGCTGCTGGCCAAGAGAAAATGCCAAGGGAAGAAGAATGCCTGCAGCCACAGCCTTGCAGGGAGTTGGGTGCTGGCTCCCAGTCTCAGTGTTGTCCATCCACAGCTGGATAAACGCCCTGAGGCAGAGTCCTGAGAAGAATCACAGCCCTCACCTACTCATTCAGAGCTAGAGGAGTCACCTCTGAGGTGAGGGACTTATCCCTGGGCCAAGAATTCCTCCTGTATCCCATGTCCTTGTGCCAGCCCTTGTCTCTGTCGATGGCCACGCTCTGGCTCAGCTCTCAATCAACTCTCCAGACTGAGCTCCAGGACTGAAGATGCCTTGGGAACACCCTCCCCTTGTAGCCAGGGGCCTCTGGAGAAGACAGGACAAATGGAGGAACGCTCATGGTGCCAGGATGGGAATGAAGAGATGGACATCTGTGTCTCTGCCCCCACCTTCCCTGAGGGCAGTGACAGTCAATTTGCCCTGAAACATCAGCAGAAGGGACATTCTGATGCCTCAGAAATCTCCTGGTGGAAACGGAGGTGGATTTTGAGGGGTTTTCTAACTGGGCAGCAGCCAAAGAGGGGAACATTACAGGTCCATACTTTGGACTGAGACACACCGAGCTAAACCACAATCAAGCAACATTTTCCATTTGTGACTTCAGCCCTAAGTGCTTCAGCTGTCTGCTTGGGAGATCCAGCTCATCAGCCCAAGCCCCTGTGAGGCAGGAGATCCCACCTGAGATCTTCTGCAGAACTCCTGAACCACACAGCCTGCACAAGAAACCCTGCAGGAAAGCTCCATTTCAAAGTAGTTTGCAGTGAAAATAAAACACTTCAGCTCAAGGTGTTCTTCTGTAAGTATGTGTAGTTGGGATCTTTTTGTATCATTCCCCAGATTGATTAGAAATGTACCTATTAAAAAAAAATAAGATCTTCAGAGTGGTCAGGAAAACTCCACCTGAGTTACGTTCTCTGGCTTCTCAGCCTGGGCTCCTGTGGTGTGAATTGTGTCAGATATTCTAATACAGCTTCAAAGGACACACTTGAAAGAACTCAGAAACCACCACCATAAACTGAGAGAGTATTTGAAGAAGTATTTTAACAAGTCTACTCAAATACCTTTCAGAGACAGATACAGCACTGAACTGCAAGGCTTTTTTTTTTTTTTTTCTTCCATGGAATAGTTTTATTGCCCCCCAAAATTTGAATACTTACGCTTCTGATCCCTGTTCTTTCTGGCAGCTTTCACATTTCCATCTTTTGCAACACAGCAAGGATTAGGAGACTTCCTGATGTCCTCCTCCCTGAAAAAGAACACATGGCTGATGTAAAGTTTTTGGTTGTAATATTTGGGCACACAACCAGTGGGGATCTCTTGCCTGCTTTGTTGTCACTTCTTGTGCTTTGCCTGCCACAGTGACCCGATAAAATGCAGTGCCAGTGGAACAGATTTATATCAGGGAGGATTTAGCCTGGAAAGCAGGATCCTCTCCCCACAGCCATTCCCTGCTTCTAAGGCTGTGGAAACACAGCACGGAGCTCCTTAAAGGGAGAAGAAAACAGAGGAAAGAAAACACCACATCTGCCAGGTAACAGGCTATGATTTTGCTGGACTGGTTAAAACAGGGAGCACATCCAGCTTATTGTGAAGGTTTGGTACCTCCTTAACATTTCTGGTTCAAAAAGTACCTCTTAGTCTGGGCCTTTCTGGGCAGATCACCACAGAAAAGGTGAATGGAAATCCACTGATTGAAGAGTGTGCATTTGCAACACTAAGAGATATCAGCCAGCCATAAAAGAGCTGTAAATCAGTATTTGATATCTGGTCACACCAGTAGCCATAAGCAATCTGTGATATCTCACGTGCCTGTTCCATGACATCTTTTATGACTTTATCTGCAGATTTCCTCAGACTTGGAAGTGTCCAAGGCCAGGTTGGATGGGGGTTGGAGCAACCTGGGATAGAGGAAGGTGTCCCTGGCTATGGCAGGGGGTGGAACGAGATGAGGTTTAAGGTCCCTTCCAACCCAAACTGTTCTGTGACTCCGTGACCTTCCCAGTATCTGAACTCTAGGGGTATTTCTCTACAGCCTCAGGAAATTAGGGCTGCCTGAACAAACCTGTATCTCCCACCAGCCAGGTTTCACAGCATCATGACAAAAGGACCCACCCTGTGAAAGGCAGAGGTGAGGAATTGGTGTCTGCTTCAAGAAATGCTTCATGCAAAGCAAAGGCTTCATACCTGAGTAAAGGCTCAGACAGGGTCTGCTCCCAGATTACCTCACCTCTGTATTCCCACCTCCTCTAGGCCACTCCTCAGGCCTGGCCAAGATGGTCTGTAGGTGATACAGCCTTCTCTTATTATCCTATTACTACCTTTAAAACTCCCATCTCCTCATCACTGCCACATTTTAAGAAAGTTTAAGGGCACAGGTAGTTTTTAGCTGTTTAAGAACTTTTACTGATGGAAATTTAGGTTTCTCTGGCAGCTGAGTATGGGGTTTGAAGCTGTGAAATTTAATTAAACCACTTAAGGAGGGATAAAATGGGACTAATTGTTGTGCCCCAGCTAAAAGTAACTTGGCTGACATCACCTGGGCAGCAAACTGAAAACAAGGGAGCTCCACACATCTCCCACACTTGGCTGGAGACTTTGGTGGAAGGAAAGACAAACTCCCCACTGACCTGGATGAGTCTGTGCCCTCTCCACATCAGGAACAAGGACATTAAAGTCTCTCAGACCTGTCTGACCTTGAGGATGATCTTTCCTGTTTAATTTGACTGCCCTAAAACTTGGGAGTAGAACTGCAATTTCAAACCGGTAATTACTTGGCAAGTAAATAAACGACAGCAGTGGTGGACTCTGAAAAGTTAAACTACCATGTGAGCTTTCATTAAGCACTTTATTCATACTTGTTTTTTAGAGAAAGCCCCCAAATTTGAATTAAAACAGAAGAGTCAGCAGGAGGAGAAAGTGCAAGCCAAGTGCAAGATATTTCTTTTGCTTTCAGTTGCAGCATTAAGGACAAGAAGCCAAGAGGAAAATATTAAATAAACACTAGGAAATACTAAGGTTTTGGTGTTTCGTGACAATTGTTTTCAGATGGATAGACATAAAATAATCCCACATCAAACTGTGTCTGACATGCCTGCCACCAGGTATGGTCCAAGAGAGGCAGATATGGAGGAAGTGGTGCAAGGGAGGATAAATCATTCAGCCAAAACCCACTCCCAGCTCCTCCAGTCCATTCCAGTGAGTACTGAGGGTTGCTAACACCCACACCTCTCCATTCAGTGGTGTTTCAGGACTTTCTTCAGGCAGCATTCCTGAAAGGTCACTCCTGACAGAAGCATCCTGCTGTAAAACCTGCCTCAAACACCTGCGGAACAAACTGGATTTCCAGCAAGATCAGAAGCTGGACTGGGCTGGAAGATGCTGCCCGTGGGACGTGCTGAGGGTAAGACCTGAATTAGGAATTTGTGTTGCTCAGAAGCTCAGGGAATTAAACTACACTCAGATGTCACCAACAGAGACTGACGCTGCCGTGGTTCCTCTTGTTGAAGGAACATCAGGCAAGAGTATGGCCACAGATCCCACCAGGTCTTTGGCCACAGTGTCTGGAGAGTTTTTGATAGCTCGTGGAATGCCACTCCTGAAGTTATTCCATCTCTGGAAGGGAGTGTGTTGTTCAGCACTTGGAAATGGCAGCATCAAGCTAAACCTGTTCAAAATTAAAAATCGACCTGGAGGAGCTAGTTCAGAAAAGGGTATGAATCCCAGTAAATAACAATGGAAGATCAGTACTCCTGTCCCTCACAGCTGCAGGGGGAAAAAGCCAAGTTCTATCTGTTCCAGGTCATCTGTTTCAAGACATCCAGGAAACAAGCTACCCATGAACTTAGGCAGGACACTCAGACACTGAATTCCATCCTGGAGAACAAACAGTGAGGAGAAGGAATTTCTTGCCTTGCCTTTCCTGAAATCTGAACTGCTGTTAACCAGCCCAGCTGAACAACAAACCCACGATCCCATCCCACACATTATCTCTGGATTCAGCAGAAGGAAACCTGGGATTTTGTGATTTCTGTCTCCAGAGAAGTGCCCTCTTCTGACACTCCCAGCCACAGGACACACCACAATTCATGTTCTCTACCACAGCCCTTCGAGGAGCAAAGGAAGACATTTCTCCAAGACTTCTGTCTTCCAGGAATGAAAACATAAGACCAGATTTACTCACAAGTTTCTTCCAGGGATAGAAAAGAGAAGGAGAGTTGGAAAGGTGGGAGTATTTCTAGTAGGTGAGGACCCTTCTGGAAGGTCCACACAACCCATGCCAGGATTACCATAGCTTGCATTGAATATTTCCTTTTAGCAACGACATTTAAGGCTGAAAACTGAGCTCTTGGGACCCTGGTAACTTGAATGCCACAACAAAAACTCAGCTCTATACCTGCTCTTTATTTATTCATTTATGAAATATTAAATATCTGGGCAATATGAAGGTTGAATCTAGATGACCTTTAAGGTCCCTAACTCATTCTCATGATTCTATAAACCCAGCTCATTCTATGATTCTGTGAAATATGAAAATTTGAAGTTGCAAGCAAAATTCTGCCCATGCTCTGCAAGCAACCTTCCCTCTCCCAGGTGTAGAAAAACAAAAGTCTCCATAAAAAACCTTCCCCTTCCATTGCCCTAACTGTGCTTGGATCCCATCTATCAGACCACCTCCATTCCTTTATTCTGGAATTTTCTTTGGAAGTCGAAGGAGCTTTCTGGAGTGGCTCTTTTTGCTGTGCTGTGGACAAAACGAGTCCCATGCCTCAGCAGTCTCCTGTCCACTGCAGGACATCCTTGTTATTCCAGCTCCTCCGTGGGATGGCAGGAGACAGGATCAAGAGAACCACAGTGGGTGTGCAGGAAGGAGGAGGTGACCTCCAGCTCTGCCCAAAGATGGGTGTTTATTGCTTTCCCAAGAAGATAAAGCTGAGCTCAGTCCCTTTCGTGCCAGCGCTACTGAACCATTCTTATTTCCTGTATGTGGAGGTGGAAATGTCATGCTTCAGCCCTGATTTGTGCTTTTTTTTTTTTTTTTTTTTTTTTTTTTTTTTTGTGGTTTCCATGTGCTAAAACTGCCTGGGAGATGTGTGCTCTGCAATGGTGAGAGGCAGCTGCTTTCATGTGAGCTCCCAGCCCCTTCAGCAGTGCCAGGGGTGAAGGTGTTACTGGAGGAGGCGTTTTTATTGCCAGGATTTCTTCTGTCTCTGGGGCTGAGGCAGCACAGCAGATTGTTAACACTGCTCAGAGCAGCAGCAAAAACCCCCTCAGAGCTCCTCAGGCTCTGTTGGAATGGATTGGTGCACATTTATGGCCTGCATGGGATTTTATCACAGCACGCAAGTCTTGGGTTTCTGTCTTGGTGCAGAGGTTTAAAACCCAACCATGGATCCTTTTCTGTCTGCTGCATCTTTCAGGAGCCAGCATTGGCACAAATGACCCTCCTCCAGTTCCTTCCTGCCCACACCAGCAATTTAACCCCCTTTTAAAGAAACAAACTGGCTTTAGTTCCCATCAGGGTAAGGGCTGATTGACCTGGCCCTCCACTCCTCACAGGGGCACGAGGTGACATCCAGCAGCAGCAGGAGTCACCAAGGAAGATCCAGGCAGGAACCAGCTGCCCAAGATGAGTTCCAAAACCTCAGTTATTCCCCTGGAACACATGGGAATAGTTTAATGAATCTGAGAAATTCTGTGTAAGGGAGAGCTGGAGGGCAAAGGCTCTGAGCCAGTGGAAGAACTTGAGCAATGGGGCATTATAATGACATTAATATTTATTGTAATTACATCAGTAATTGTACTCAGGGAGATGATTTCTACTTCTTTTGTGTTAGATACAAAAGGTAGAGTTCAGTTTATCTGCTTTCAATTACAAACATCTGTAAAATGACAAAACCTTCAAGGCACAATAGATATCCTATTTACAGATAATTTCCCTAGAGAAAGATCTACATTTGTACCTTCAAAAAAGCAATTAAAGAGTATCTGTCCAAGCAAATATCATCTCACCACTGACCAGCACACCCTTCCTCTCAGTGAATCCCCTACAAATCCAATTTGGTGCTATGGAAATAAAGAATTGTCCCAAATCATGTCACTCTTTCTTAACACAGGCTGTGTTTAAAAAAACAATTGTCATAAAGATTTCAGATATCCTAAAGCTGAAACAACTCACTGAGCTACTGAGATGAGAAAAGATCAAATGAAAAAAAGATCAGTCTGGCAGTATGATTTCATTAAGATGCCATTTAAACTTGCAGTGGGGACAGCAAAAATAGGAAAAATCTCCCAAGAGCTCCACAGTGCAGCCCCTACTGCCCTGATAAAATGGGGAATCATCCAATGGAGCAGGAATATCTGAGACTGATGTCCTTTCTTGCAAACTTACAGCCTAATTAGAGAAGCTACAGGGAGAGTAGACAGCTGTTCTTGACAGCAAACCCAGGAACTACTAAACTCCCAGCAGAAATTACCACACTTTCAAACTCATCATGTAATTTAAAACATCCGTTCAGATATGGAGCAGGGGAAAATCTTCCATAAGAAAATAGATCAGGAACTTCCTTTCATCCCCTGCTTCTTACAACTTTCCAGTGAAGGAAATTTATTTTTTGTCTTAATTTTAAAATATTGTATCATCTCAAAATCTAGAGTACTTTATCTAGAAGCTTGACTTTCTAAAAATAATTATTACCAAAAAAGAATAAGAGAATAATTGTACCTAATTTCTGGCTCCTTTAATTCCTTTCCTGGGATGATCTTGCCGAGTGGTTTACAGGTCCCTCAGCATCTTCTCCTAGAAATAAAATAAATAAATAATCAGCCTTTCAGGGTGTTTCTTTTTAAAATAAAACCAAAATAACTCCACTTCACCCTCCACTTTTGCCAAAGCACTTCAGAAACATGAAGCTCCCTAGGTGAGAAATAAATAGGAGGGTGTTTATTGCAGTGTAAACATCAATCCAATAACAGCTCTGGGGTTGCCCAAGTGTCACTGGTGATGGGCAAATCTCCTGACAACAGCAGCAGCAACCATCAGCTGAGGTACAAAACCAGGAGGTGCTCCCTGGAGGATCCTGGAGCACTTTGAGGGACACCCAGGACACTCCAAAAAGTCTCAGTGCCATGGATGCATCCCCCAGCACTCCTCCAGCTGGGCCCTCTGCCAGCACATAGCTGAAGTCTAACCACTTAAACCACAAGGAATTTCTCTTGCTCCAATCTGGAGGATTTAAATATTCCCCCCCTTTTTTTTTATAATTCTCTTTATGGCTGGAATGGCTCAATAAAAGCTTTGCAATGACGGAATGTCTATGGGGAAAAAAAAAAATTGTGCCTGTCCCTGGCAGGACTGAGGGACACTGAGCAGCCACCATGGTTGGGAGGTTCCTGCATCTTCTCCCTGTCCCACATCTCTGCTCATCCCCATTTGGGTCCCCTCTTGCCACGGAGGGGACCTGGGTAATTCCTTCACCTCTGGCTGAAATTCCCCATGGCAACAATCAAAGACTTTCCAGGACCAGCAGGTTTAGGGGTGTGGGGATGAGAATCCTTTCAGGAGCCAGAGATCAGCAGTGCAAACTCTAAACTCACTTCTCATCAAAGAAGTTTTAAATGAAAGTCTAATTTTTTGCAATGAAATATTAGTTCTTAGGGAAGGGGAGAGGGCCTCACTATGGCCCCATTTGGAAACCAGGCTAGAGACACTGGTTGTTTGCTGAGGCACATCCTTTTCCCATCCTGTCCTATTTTCCCTAAAATAACTCGACCAGGCAGTAATTCATGGTTATTGACTAAGCTATAGAAAATCTCAGGGGAATCGAGGAGATAAATGGCCTTTGGTTTTCCATAAATAGGAGTGATGGAAACAGAGCCTTTATGTTGCCTCAGGCACTGCCAGGAGGGTTTGCAGATCTGTAGGATTATATTGCTCTGTGCCTAAAAACATATTTACACTGGGAACAACAGGCTGGGTGGGAATGGCACTTTTTATACTGACAAACCACTGGAAAATGAAGCACTCGATAGATTTTTGCACCACACTGAAAAAATAGAATTTAGGAAAACATAAAGGCACGTGAATTGACACTTATAATGGTGGAAGTCTCTGGCTTTTTTGGCAAGAGTCTTTCCAAAGCAGCTCCTCGTTGTGTCCACCCTCCTGCAGCTCCAGTCTCCCCCATTTGTTCCCTGTGGAAATGTGGTGCTGGAAGGGCAGATATTGGATAGGACCCACCTCTTCCCCGGTCATTTTTATTTTTCTGGGTAATCTCAGACTCTTCCAACTGGGGAGGCTGTTGAAGCAAGGTTAATTCTGTGAAACACAGCTGCTCCTGGAGTTGTTTAGCAGACGGGATTGCTGCTGCATGAGCAACCCTTCAGGCTTGTTACTACAGCCTTACCCTTCCCTTTAAATCCACTGGGTTAAAGGGTGGTGATTTCCCCGGAATTACAACATAATCGCTGCGGGCAGTTTTGGGGTGTGACCGCATCGGCAGCACATCCCAGGGGCAGTGCTCGCGCTGGGTTTGGTGCCCAGCACGGGTCGCAGCCCCACCGCAGCAGCGGAGCAAACGCTGCGTGCGACCGAGCGCGGAGCTCAGGTGACACCGCCGCACCTGCGGCTGGTGACACCGCGGGACAGCCCTGGCGAGCCCCCTGCTGTCACCTTCCCCAGCAGCAGCAGTAATCCAAGGGGCACTAGAGGAAGCAGGTCGCATCCTCCCGGTGCAGAAGCAGAGAGCTCCAGGAGCGAGAAGAGTTGCAGTTTGCTGGTTGGCAGCGCTGATTCAC
Organism: Promerops cafer; assembly: GCA_013398275.1. Taxonomy (NCBI): domain Eukaryota; kingdom Metazoa; phylum Chordata; class Aves; order Passeriformes; family Nectariniidae; genus Promerops; species Promerops cafer. Next base: position 3,123,025 of record VZSE01010539.1, on the reverse strand, counting down.
GCACGCAGCCTGGACGTACATCAAATCCTCCGCTGGAAAAGCAGGATTAGTCATTGTTTCCAGAAAAATACAGCTTGCAGCAGACACCACAATGTATCTCTTTTCTTCTGCAGTTACTCATGCAATTATTACTTACAGTCTTCGTTGGCGGATTCGAAAAAATTCAAACGTGAAATTAATTATACTGCCCATTAATTCCTCTGCTCCTGGACAAAACCTGCATAGACAAAGCAAAGGCTTTGTCTGGTCTGACGTGGCTGAGGGATGAGGGGTCTATTGCTTCTTCATGGGGTTGCACATCATCCCCCAAGGAAAAGGGGGCAACCTTTCCCCAGGAGAGAAAGAAAAACTTGGCATGAGCACAGGAAACACTTCGGGTTTTCTTTTTCTGTGACATCCGTCTCCCTGAGAACATTTGTCCTCTTCCCTGGGCAGGGCAGGCAGAATTTTTCATCCAGATTTCAGCTGTAATCCCTTTTTTTTTGAAGGAGCTGCTGCTGCCCTTCACCAGGACTGCTCTTCCTGCCACTGGTAGCGTTTATTTGTCATGGCTGCAGCAGAGGAGTGAATGGAATCACACATATATCCATTTCTAAGAGAGGCTTTTGAAGCTCTCCAAGATGCTTTTCCTCTAAGTATTCCTATGGATCATCTGCCAGACCACCAGCCATGAGGCACTATCGAGTGTAGCAGCTCTCTGTTATTTTATGTATTCCTCCAGTTGGAAGTAATCAAACCTTGCTAGAGCTGTGTGGAAAAGCAGGCTTGAAACATTAGTGATATGTTAGGAAAGGAACAGGATTGTCATCACATAATAATAGGCAAAATTATCTTTATATCTGTCATTGCTGACACTTTTCCTGGAACACCACTGGAAGGAAATAAATTTATCTTAGCTGAGCTAGGTACCAACGCCACCTTTGCTTTCATTACTGCTGGACTTCTGTATTGGTTTTTCTGTCACTCTAGCTAACAGAAAACAGTGAAAAAGAAAAAAATTTCACAAATTCTAAAGTTCAGGGTCATGTGAGCTCTTGGACCCTGATAAACAAGCACAGAGCTACCATTGCCATGGCCAGACTCCATCTCTGCAGGGAAGGAGACACTGCAAAGGCCATTATTTTATAAAAACCTGCCTCTTTCCATAACTCTTGCCTTGCTTCCACTCACACACATTTTGCAGACAGATTTGACCATTTTCTCTGCACATCTCAGAGGCTGCAGCCATAACAGCTCTCTGGAGCATCACTTTTGGATAACAAGATGAGACGACTCAGTGAGATCAGCAGGAAAAGAGGTGAGTCTGTTATGGAGACCTCATCCCTGTCCAGTGCAGGCTGCTGCCAACTCAGCAGTGCATTTGCATTTTCAGCTCACTCAGGTGCCTTGGGAAGGCTTTTTGGATGAGGGACAAACCACGGGAGTCTCAGCACATTTGGGCATTTAGTTGGTTCTGGGCAGCTGAGGAGAGATCACTGTTTGCTGCAAAGGAATAATGCCAAGAAAACATCTGGAGGTGATGGGCAGCTGAGTGGCAGAGGGCTGAGGAACCCCAGATAATCCTGTCCCTAAACCATCCTCTGCTTTTAAGTGCAAAATATTAAAAACCAGAATTTCTCTAAACATGAACTTGCATGGAGCAGACAATACCTCTGCTGCCCTTTTTCTTGGTGATCTAACCCAGATAAAATCAGTGATCTCAAAGAGAAACTCAAAATGTAGCTCTTTTCTTCACCCTGAAGAATTTATGGCTTTAACTAGAGTAGGAAAAAAAGACAAGAAAATTTACAATGTAGAAACAAATACAAACACTTCCTGGGGAGAACACGACTGGGAAGATTTGTTAATGGTGTTAAGAGAGGATTTGAAAGAAAGGAGAATATACAAGGTATAACAGCTGTCAAGGAAATGAACTGAAAACATTTCTTCCCACTGTGGAAAAGGATGTTGGACCTTTACTGGAAAACAGAAATTAAAACAAAGAAACTTTTGTTTTCAAGCTGTGTCAAAAGAACTTTCCCGGGTTTTGACAATCTTTTGTGGAAAAGGTTTTGGCAAATCCCGTATGAGGAGAGGTGAGAGGACAAAGGAGAGCAGAGGTGCTGGGGTCCAAAGCCATTGCTGGGGGCAGCAGTGAGGAACCACAGATGACACCAGGAGGGGTGAGGTCAGTGATGTTTGTGACCCACAGTCTAGGGTTTTTTTCCCAGTTTTTTTATCTTTGGAGTATAGAAATTGTCTTAATTCCATTCTCTTTGAATTTTAGTATGTGAGTTGTCCCCACAGCAACTTTTCCAGCCACTCCACAACAGGCTAAACTCACACATGGAAAGCTGCAATATCCCACAGGAGAACAGAAAAGCAAGAAGGGACTGATCAAGCACTTGGTTCTTTGTGACACGGAGAAAAAGAGGTCTAAAATCCAGCTTTTGGGGCATCTGGCTGGGCTTTTCTTTGCTGCTTAAAGCCCCATCATCAAAGCAACACGAGGACCAGAGGGGACAACAAAACTGCTCCCAATTGCAGTGATTGGGTGCAAAGCAATGAGAGGATGCCCAGGCAGTGTTTGGGCTGCTAAAAGGAACAACGTGGAAAGGCCAGGCTTAAAGAAATCAAAAAGAGAAGACAGACCTCTTCTGGGAGTGGAGGGAGGTGTGAGATAAATCAGTTCTGCCTAAACAAAACCCACAAAATGCTTTTCAGGTCACAAAGAGAAATACGCTGCACATGAGGAATTTGGTCTTAGCTTTTCTTCATGAGCGGTCGGGCAGAGGCCTGGAAGAAGTCACTGTCGTTTTTATGGAGAGAAAATATTTTAACAAGGTGCTCTGTCCTTGAGCAGAGGCTCTTCCCTGCTCCTTGGAGCCCTTGATCCCCAGAGCCAAGCGTGTGGGAGTGGGAAAGCAGCCGAGGAGCGGCGGCCGCCCCCCTGCGTGCCCCCAGTGCCAGCAGGAGCTGCTGGAGCAGCCTTTGCTCCAGCAAACACGTACATCTCTGCTCCTGAAGCAGCTCCCTGAAAAGCAGCTGCTCCTGGCCCTGCCCACGGGCTCCTGGGGGAGCAGGGAGCATCCCGGGGCTGTTGGGCATTGGGTGCATCTGCCAGCCCGGTTGCAGTGTCCCCCCACTGCTGCTGCCTCCGGGTTTGGAAAACAAGAGCAGCTCCCAGGATAAACTAGGTGTTTTTCCACGCCTGGCACGCTTCCTGCCTCGCTGACGAGGCCAAATTTGGATGGAGCCCAGGCAGCGTCCCTCCAACCACCACCTACTGCAGGGCTGCTGGACCCAGCAGGGATTGATGATCTCAGCAGAGATGTCTGCCCTTGCATGAGGGACAGGATCACCGTGCCACCAGGCTGTAAAATCCCTGCGGGATAACCTGCCTGGATGACGCCAGAGTCATCCCTTCCTCCTGTGATTCAGCCTCTCCTTTCCTGGTGCCGTGGGCACAGCTCTCAGCCTTGCAACACCCCACACAGATGCTTATTCCCCTTTAGGGACTAATGGCCTAAATTTCCACATTTCAGGGCAAGCTGGCAAAAAAAGCCACATCCTGTGTGAGTCAGGTGCAATGGCCTTGTGGTTCCATCGTGCTGTGATGTGACATCCTGGGCAGATTCCTCCTGCTTCTGCAGATTCCTGCTGCCCCACTCCTAGGAATATGCCAAGGCAACCCTGTCCTAGCAGCCTTACTCAAACCTTTAAGCTCTTGAGGGTTCTGGAAATAAATATGAATATACTTATGCTTATTCAGAAATGAATAGAAATAAACACGGTGTTTTGCTTATTGTTGCTGGCTTTGACAGGTGGAAGGCTTTGGGGTGGTACAAGGTTGGTGATGGGACCCATCAGAGGCAAAACACCAGCCAGGACATTTGGGCAAAATCCATGCTCGTCTCCAAGCCACAGCATTTATTCCAAGCCCAGTGTAAGGGTATTTTTCTTTCCAACAGCTCATGATTTGTGCTAAGTTGTTGTTGGCCACTCTGCATTTGTAGATATTTTCACATCTGTAAGCCTCTAAAAGGTGACATTGATCTTTCTCTGTTTCTGTGGGGGAGATTATTTTGGAAAAGACACCTTGTAGGTGTAGGATAGGCTTCAGCTCACCCTTTAATCATGTCAAAACTCAGGTGGTCAAAACAATATATATATATAAAAATATATATATACAAACATATACATATATTTACACACACACATATATATACACACACACACATATATATATATATATGTGAAAGACCCAGTTTCAATTTAGGAATTTCTAGGGATGCTAGCCCTTGTTTATTGCCATCAATCTGTAAAGTCAAAGCTCTTGGGGCCATTTTCACCAAATGATGACCAAAAGCAGTCCACAAATGACAAGAGTAAATGCACTCTGACTGCAATACAGCTTAATTTTAACCAGCAGGAGTTTCAGGGGGATTAAAAAAAAAAAAGGAAAAGAACTTGTTGACATGAAGCATGTGGAGTCACTCATCCAGCATTGTGTAAGGGCTGTAAATCTGCCTGGAAATGAGGCATGAAATGCATCATAAAAAGTATATCATCAAAAGTATAAGATCAGCTCAAAATTTATGGTAGGTAACTTGGGGAGAGTGTTACATGTCTGAACTTTAAATCAAATGCTCTTCAGCTGTATATTCCTGTGAGCTTTTGCACAGAACTCCTTTTTCTTATTTCCCTCTCCTTGCATCAGCTCTCAGCAGTAAAATCCCCACACTCTTTTCTGTAAATTCAGCCATGAAAATTCTGTAATCTGCAAGTCAATACAAAACCTGCCACAGCAAGTTACAGCAGAAGCATCCCTGGTTAAAACTTTGAGGGAAAATAAAGGTCAATAATGAAACAGAGAATTTGTCCTCTCCTGCAAAGGTTTTGTTGACTCAGCTAATGCAGATCCCCATTCTCCTTATTACTTTAAGATGTTCTTCTGACCTCCATAACCCCTCTGTAATTATCTTCTTGGTGTTAGTTTCTCTTTCTTCATCTCCCCAAAGACTGTCATTGTCTTTCTGTGACCAGATGGAAACCAGATGAGGAGGATAAAGGGAGAGGTGAAGATTTGGGTGTCTACCTGATTTTTGCTGTGCCTGGTGAGTATGGGTAAGCATGATCAAAATTAAATCCTTAAATTACTCTCTAATGCCTAACAAAAATTGTTCTTTTGGTTTTGCTGTTGTGCCAAGGGGGTGGTGGTCATGATCCTTCCAAATTACACGGGGCCAGAGGTTTATCTCACCTAAATTTCTCTGCACTACAAACCAGCCAACAAATTGCCCAGCACAGATCTAGAGGTGGTCTCTTAAACTCTAATCATTCATCAAGAAAAGGCTGCAGAGAGCAATGGGGGAAAGATTTCCTGCCCACTGAAGGAACACAAAATAAAAGCAGCTTCTAAAACAAACCAAGGTTCATCTTTTCACTGGTATCTCCTGCAGCTTCCTGGCTTTTCTGATAATCCTTGACGGTGAAATACTGAACCACAGTCATTACACCTGGAGAAATTCATGCCATATATTTATATTATTGAACAGTTTCATCTTAATTCTTGTTGCAATCTGGGATGCTCTGTGCCTTTTCCCTGTTTTTTGGAGCCCTGGGACCCAGCATTGTGCAATCCCCCACTGCTGCAGCTCTGCCAGTTGTAGTGGAAAAGTTCGAGCAAGAAAAAAATCTCCTTGTCAGGACACCAAACCCACTCTTCAAAATTGATGTCAGGGTTTTGCTAAGGCTCAGCTTTCATGGCTAGCAAGAGCTGATGTGGCCTAGATTTGCAGGAGGCTGCTGACACCTTCACCCATCCTGCTGGGACTGTCCCCAGGGCTTGCTTTGCAGGGGAACCCCGTGTTTGCCTCTGTTCCCAGCAGACTGAGTGAAGGCTGGGCTGGGCTGGGTTTAAGCATTTCCTTACTCTGACAGCTGATTTGTAGCTGCTTTCCCAGCCATGAGTTTATGCTCCCACTGCCATCATGTCCCAAGCAAACAGAAACCTTTCCTGCCAGCTCACCATCATTGCCAAAGCCAGGCTCGCAGGCCAGAGAGCAATACAGAAACCTTCACCAGACAACACAAAAACTGTGAGTGAGCTCACCCCAGGGCCAAAAACAAACACCAGTGTTTGTGTTTAGGCAACCCAAAAGCTGCTGAAGCCTGACCTGTTACGAACATGTGGCACATAAAATAAATTTTGCTGAGTATCTCCAGATTAAGCCAGACACTGCTGCCACTGGGCAGCCCAGATGATATTTAGTGTTAATGAGAGGTACAGTAAGTAGAAATCTGGAATTCCTGGATGGGCAGTAAGGCCTTTGTAACCCCTGAGTGAGCAGGGATTGCTGTGTGACCCCAAAACCCACAGGCTGGTGCCCGAGGTCTCTCCTGGGCAAGGGGAGGAGGAGCAGATGTGACCTTCATCCCTTGCTCAGCTGCACTGATGGGCTCCTCAGTCTGGAATTGGAGACAAAGACTTCCCAGCCTTCATCCAGCTCTGCCTGCACGCTGGAGAAAGCAAAGGAGTTTCCCAGAGCCTGCTTCCCACAGTGCTGAAAAAACCTGGGCAGAGAAGAGACAAACGGGTCTGTGATCCCTTGCTTGGCACAAAAGGTGACTCCCAGCAGGCCCTAGAAAGGGGCTGGCATGACCACCCAGAGTGACAACAATTCTGCTTGCAAGGCCCAGGAAATCCTAGGATAAAGTGAGGGTGAAACATGGAAGAAAAGGACAGGAACACAGACAGAAGGCAAAGGCAGAAACAACAGCCCCCAAATATCTGAGTACAAGGCCCATGGATGTCCTTTTCCAGACCCTCCCCTGCTGCCTGCACGTCACATCCCATCACTCCCTCTCCAGGATGGATTTCTGCCCCTCGGTGACACAGTGCTTTGACATTTGGACCATCAGGGCAACAAATACTGATCTCTGAGGAGCAGCTCCTGATTCCAGCACACCCTGTCCTGCACCACATTCCAAGTCTCCTCTGCTCCATTTTATCACTGAAGTCTTGGCTGCATCTTCTGCTTTTTTTCCCTTTTTTTTTNTTTTTTTTTTTTTTTTTCTTTTTGTCCTTTTGCCTATTTCTTTTATTATTTTTTCCTCAAGCTTTTCTCCAGCAATCTGCTGGAATGAACAACCAGCCTGCATCAGCTGGGATGGAGCTGAACATGGAGCTGAGATTTTTGTGAGCTGAATGCTCACACAGTTGTTCAGGGTGGAAGCTCTCACCCAGCAGAGCCTGGTGGGTGATTTTACACAAGGCTCTCTGTCTAATCTCTAGGAATATTTGCATGCAAACCTTGTAGATGTGCTCACCATCAGATACAGCACCAGGAGACGCAGCAGCTAGAGAAGAGTTTGGATACCCTCAAGGCTGGATTTTGTGGATTCAGGACTGCCCACCACTTCTGAAAATGTTGGATCTGCTCTGGAGGGGGCTAAGAGGTGGGAGGTATCTCAGCACTTTACACCCAGATTTTGAAATGGTTGAGATCCAAAATAATTTTCAGGTGCCCAAACGAGAGCAAAATCTTTTCAGTCCAGCCCTTCCTCACCCTTCCCAGTCCTATAAATCCAGTGGCTGTGCCACAGGGAACATCCCAGAGCCCTTCACCTGCAACAAGGAAGAAAATCCCCTGGTGAAAGAGGGGAGCAAGAAGCTCCCCCTGGCAGCACTTCTCATGAGCCTTCCAGGTACTTTGGGACCTCTCCCACACGGGTGCAGCCCCAGGTTCTGGGAACAAATCTGTTGCCATTTGCTGTTTTGATTTTGGGGCTTTACTCCTTTGCAAAGGGTCTTTCTTGACTTTAAAACAAAAGCATGAAAGAAGGGAAAATAACAGATCCCCAGGGAAAAAACACCAGTCAGAACATAAAAGTTGTTAGATTTTAAAATGTTCTACTTTTTAAACCGCTCATGTGGGGGCTGGTGATGCTCTTGGTACCCTTAAAGGTGGAAACACAAGGCTCAGAAAATTCAGAGCAGGGGATTAAGCAGCTCCCTTCTCCCAAAGGGGCATTGCAGAGCTTGGTCCTGTTTTTCCTCCTTCTTTCCCAACCCAAAGCTCCTGAGGTCACTTCAGCAGGTCTGAGTTGGGTTGTGTAGCAGGACATTTGCATGGGAACAGCCCTCCCTGCACAGGCAAGAGAAGAGAAAAATTTAAGTAAACTTTTAAAGTCAGAAGTATTTAAGTAAACTTTTAAAGTAAGAGATATTTAAGTAAATTTTTTAAGTAGGCTTTGCTGGGCATGAATGAGGCTGCAGAGATGTGTCCCAAGGGCTGGGTGGGCTGTCACTTGTCTGCCTCACTGTGCCCCATCACATGTGGATCCTCCTGAGTGCTCCAGAGCTGGAGGCATCCCAGTTTGGGGTGAGGAATTCCTTGGGAGAGCTCACTGCAGGGCTCTGAGGGAAAGCCCCAGGTTTGTGATTCCCTTTGAACAAAATAAAAGGCATCAAGGCTGACTCTGGCCCGAGCTTGGCAGCTTGCCTGTGGAAAACATAACAGTATGTAACGTTCCTCGTGCCAGTGGAGAGCCCAATAACTATTTTAATTATTGTTTATGGTAACTGAATCACAATAGAGAGTTCAATAGGACATTTTTGGGTTCTGAACTCACAGTCAATACATTCCTCCTCCATATCCTGCAGGATTATTCTGGTTTGGAGACCCTTAAACCAGTTATGTTTGAGGGCAGTCATGGCACATTTGTCCAGACCTAAGCAAATTCTACCCAAGATTCTCCCAAACATTTTTGGTTGGTTTGAATGGCCCTTGGGACCAGGAGCACCTTGCAACTCTGAGCCCACAGAAAGCCACCCCAAGGTTCCAACAACCAGCTGAAGATCAGCAGAAAGATTATTTTGAAGGATCATGGAAAGCAAGACAGCTTTACAAAACTAAGGCTTTATATGAAGCTGTGATGGTGGTGGTGAAAAGGAGCTGTGAGGGAGAACTGCTGCACTGTCACAGCCTGCACAGACACAGCTGTGACTGACAGATCAGTGACTGAGAGCAGAAAACAGAGCCCTCAGCATGAACCACCCCCTCTTCCTTCCCCCGCACTCACACCTTTTGGTTTTAAAGTTCCCATGCCCCTCGTTTTAATTAATCAGAGCCAGCCAAGTGTCCACCCGTTCCCCTCAGACTGAAGTGAAAATCCATTAAAAACCAAAACACAGGGCCCAACTCAAGCTTTCCAGAAATGAAACAAAATCCTAGGAAATACCTCGATGTCCCAGGGAACGCTGCCTCTCATTTCTGATCATTTCTCCAGCAGCTGGTTTGAGTTGCTGGGAATGATGCTCCATTCAGCCCTGGGCTGCTTCCACCCTGTGGATTCAGGAGCAGAGTCAGGACACCTGTACCTAAAAGCAAAGCCATCCAAGTCTGCTCAGATATGCTGCCTGAGAGAGATTATTCTTTTCAGATGAGAAGGAGCTATTCAGCCCTGGTTATACTGGAAAGACAATACTGTATTTCTTACAAGAACTGGGATATTAATTCCTGGCACAACCCAGGACATTTTTTTTTCCTCTCCTGAAATTCCCCCACCCTGAGTTTACAGTTGGTGCATTAATCTTTATTTCCCCCCCAAAAAACACAAACTCAACTCCTGCTGCCTTGCCAGTATGGTCTGTCTGTACAGCCCCAGCCTGGAGTTACAGTGGGGAAGGAATGTGCTGCAATGCTGTGCCTTGCCAAGCCTGGGTTTGGATTATTCTGGCCTCTCCAGGCCTTTAAAAATGGATATATTTTGCTACCTACCCCGCTCTCCTGATGGAAGCAGCTCTGCAGCAGGCAGGAGGCCACCAGCCCCCTCAGATGTGCTGCAGGGAGAGGGTGGGTGCTGTCCCTCAGCTCTTGGGGGGCTCTCACTGCTCTCTGGAGGATGATGGACCAGTCTGGGATTTGGCACAGATAAAATAATCTGAATATTTTTGCCACCACCTTTCTGGGAGTCACCCTGGTCTGCCTGGTCACTGCTGCTGCTGTGGTGTGAAGTTAAAGAAGAGACACTGCAGTCTCTGGGCATGGGGCATCTGTGATGGAGGAGCTTTGGCCACGGCCCTACAGCAGTGGGATCAGGGGCTGATCCTGCCAGAGCAGTGGATTTTACTGCTGCAATATCATCGCAGCATAAATAACCAGGCAAGTAGAAAACAGCTCAATTTATAACAATCCAAAGTGACACTCGAAATCTCAACCTGTCTCCAAATAAACACTCTTGATGCCATTACTGAGATACACCCTCTCCACCTCAGGCTTTTTCTGATGAGCAGCAGTGCAGGCTCAGATAAGCCTGGCTCATGCCAAGCTCGTGGAGCACAGCTTTGCAGCCCAGGCCAAAAGGCAAAAATCACCTGGGGTAGACCTGAACGCCTACAGGCACTGAGCAAAGAGCTCTGCAAGCACAGGACTTGGAGCTATTTATCATCAGCAGGGGCCAGAAGGGAGAGAAGTGACCTGTGAAGCCAAACCCTCTGTGGCTGATAGAAATCTCAGGATATTCCTGCTCCAGGACCTGACACGATGGCTGTGTCTGGCCAGACGTGCCTTTGAGGGGTTGAACTCCAGCTCTGTCTGGGCAAGGCATCAAACTCCACAAATCTGCATCCAAGGCTCACACCTGATGGCACTTTGAGCCAGTCCAGACAATCATCTGGAGTTTATGCTCTGCTCCTTCAAGCCCTGCCAGCCGGCCTGCCTTCGCTCCGAGAGAGCTGAGGAGATAAATGCCAGCAGATCCTTGCAAATCCTGGGGAAAAAAAATCAGGTTTTAGGCAATCTCAGACTGATGAGGAGGTGTGAGACCGTGTGGCTGACAAGATCCTCCTAGTCCCAGCTGGAAGAAGTCGAGAGTCACAGGGTGGTGTGGGCTCTAATGAGGCTCTGGTGGGACCAACTCTGACTGAAAATAGGGCTTCTAAACTCATGGAATCTTCCAAATTCATGGAATCACATAATGGTTTGGGCTGGAAGGAGATGATCTAGACCCAACCTCCTTCCATGGGCAGGGGCACCTTCCATGAGAAGGAATTTCATCAGGTTATTCATGACCTCATCCAGCCAAGCTTTGAAAATCTCCAAAAAAGGGGATTTCACAGCCTCTCTCAGGCTTTGTTCCAGCATTTGAGCACAGCTGAGTGGCTCCTCTCTGTGCTGACTCCTGCATGGTCACAGCATCATCAGTTCCTGCAGGTTCCTGTTCCCACTAGACACCTACATTCCATAGAACATCAGCACTGGCCACTGTTCCCAGGGGGACAGAATTAACTGAAATTTGAAACTAAGCCATTATTGATGGACTCAAAATATTCAGAGGTCAAGAATAAGCTGGTTTTTTCATGGTGACTTTTCATGGTGATTCATTCTCCAATATGATTGCAGTGTCAGGGTTGCTGTCATCTCAAAATAAGGCAGAAAGCCTGAAAATCATCAGAATTGTGACTGCATTAGACCTGGCAACTCCAAATGAAAGGAACAAAACACAACTTCCCTGGTGTCCCATTAACCTCAGAAATACAATAGAACAACTGAAGTCACAATTCAGGAAAAATATATTAAATAAAATCAGCACCTAAATTGCTCCTGAGGAACCTGCTCTTGTAAACCCTGCTTTGAGCAGAGATTCCCTCCAACCTCAAGTATCCTGTGTGATTTTGGTGGCACTTCACATAATTTTTCACATTGTTTTATATTTAACTGTACTGAAATGTGCATTTACGTGCATTCCTGAAACGTAGCATTAGTGGGGAACTTGTTGATAAAGCCATGGAGTAAAACTGAGAATTTTTTCAATTATATTTGATGCAACTCCAAGCCTGGTCCAGAAATTAATTTCTTTTTTTTATTTCTCTGCATGATCTCCTTCAGTCCTCTGTTTACCAGTGGGGCTGTTATGCTCATACTTGTTTTCTCCCTATCAAAACCACACACCTTCTTTATTTAATTTATTGCACCAATTGCTGAAATTGTGCAACTCCTGTGGATTCTTTCTAAAACCTTCAGACAGATGACATCCAACAGGGGGAAAAAAAAAAAAAGCCAAAGGAAAAACACCCTTCTCAGAGAGGAAGAACCTGAAGTCTTCTACACCTGGCTTCCAATTTTTGGCAACAGCAAAACCCCAAATTTGCATATTCTAACACGCATCATTTTGATAGAAATTTGGAATGAGCACCCTTGGTGTCCTGACACTGAGTTTCCAGAGGAAAATATTTCCTGCTGTACCCTTAGCAAAAGAAGGCCTTTAAGATGGATAAAATCTTAAAACTAGACATTGGGTGCTGGGAAGGGAGGGAGGCTGAGGGAAAGGACGTGGAGAAGGATTTGAAAAGGGACAGGGAACCAGAGGGGAGAATTTGGGTGGGCTGGGCACGAATGCACACGCAGCACTGGTGGTGTTTCTGCACCAAAACTTCATCACCTGCCCCATCTTCTGCTCCACACGACCCACCCGTCCCACATTTCAGTAAATTCAGGCAAAAAAAAGCCAAATGTCCAGAACACAAACCCCTCTGCAGCTCAGCTCGAGTGGAGGACAGTTTGCTTAGGAAGGAGGTGACTCAGTCTTCTGACAGCTGTGGAAGGACCACGAGGCAACAGCCTGGCCCTGAAGATAATCCAGTCCTAGAACTGGGACAAAGAACTGGGAATAACACTGGCAATAGAACAGACAGGGGACAAAAGCCAGAATGTGCTGATCTATGGCAAGAGGAGGAGGGGTTTATTTTTATTATCCAAGCCAACCTGAATCACTGTAGAGGCAAGAAATCAAAAATAAAGACCAGGTCCACGTCCTTTCTTGGTTTAATTGCAGTCACTCCAAGAGGATTTTGTTTGAACAAGGGTTCCTGATGTTATGTCTGCACTGAAAAGGAAAAAAACGTTTCCATTTCAGTTTGGTCAAGCCCCATGAGCTAACCTGGGCTGAAACAGAGGTGAACAGACTCCAGGAACAGGAGAGGGATGGACTGGGGCAGATCAAAGGTCCTCATGTGCTCAGGGAGGAACACCCAAGCATAGGAAGCTGTGACTAATCCCCACACCATATCCAGCCCTCAGACACCCACAGCTTTAGGGAGGTTTGAAGTCACAGGTCCCAGCCTGGGCACGTTTGTGAGCCTCTGGTGGGCTCACACGACAGCTGAGCCTCCACAGCATCCCACAGAAACGAGCTCCTGCCTTGGAGAATGGAGCGTGGGACACATCACTGCTCCTCAGCTGACTTAAACCACCTGTGTGGGCACCCCAGCTCCTTCAGGTCAAAGCAACAGCCCAGAGGAGATTTGGGTTTAGGCTGAATTAAAATTGCTGAACTTAGTGAGAGCCAGTGTTGGTTTTCCTTCTTTCTCTGTATCCTTATTTTCATTAGAGATAATTAATATGAATTGGCTAACTGGGACTAAAAACATATTTTCTTCTTTCTGCCCTGAATTAAAACAGAATCAGGATGTAGGAATGAACTAAGCCAAGGATCCAAATGTACTCTGGGCTTAAGGAAAGCCCAAGCTCCAATCTAAATTTTGTGCTTGAAATCAAGGAAAAAAATATGTCAGTTTGGTGAGAAGAGTTTCTTAGTCTACAGAATAGTATTCTATCCCATTTTTATTTTATCTGAGCCTACCTGACTGCAACAAGGATGAATGATTGTTTTTCCCAAGGCTCCAATCCCAGTAGTATACAACCCTTCATTTTTCTTTCTTTTTCCTAAAGATTTTTGGCAAATAATTTCCATCTCTGGCTTCTTACCCCCTATTTTGTATAGGAAGTCTCAGGACAACCCTGGCTGCACAAAGGGGTCACCCTCCAGGTTACTGATTAGGAAATAGTAGGGTTTGTCAACATCTGGCCATGACAAACTTTTAAAATATAAATACAGATGGTTTTATTTAAAAGGTAAAAGGTCCAAATTCAACTCAAGGATGAAGCCTGTTTTCTTTCCAATCTCATTTTTTCCCCCTGGATGTTTGGTACGTTGTGTTCCATTGCTGTGAAGTGTAATCACATTTATATAATAAAACATAATTAAGAAAGGGAAGCACAAATTGGGAGTTCTTTCGTTTTGTAACTTATTCAATAAATTTCTAGCCCAAAGTGAGTAGAATTCATATATGTCAAGTATTTCTGAGAGCTTATTCCCATGGTAAGAGGGAACACAAGCCTCACTGAAGCAGAATAAAGGGAATAACTTCTCTAACTGCTACATCTGTGGACCAGAAAATTCATTCCCTTCGTCCAGAGTTTGACTCTGAAGTGTTGCAGCTGAACCTCTCTTTGCATGAGCTCTGCTCCTGTTTAGTTGTGCAGCACCTCAAGTGCAGGTCCCATTTTTAGCAATTCTTGCCCAGATAGAGATTTCTACCCCAGAAAATACAACTCAAAGCCTTTACAATCCGTGCCCACAACTTTTCTCTGCGTAAAAGCTCACAGACCGGCAGCAGCGTGCTGAATTACCAAAGAAAATTGCACAATAAATTCTGCATAACAGGGACAAACTCTGCACCAAACCCCTCCAATTCAGGCCCCCAGAATCCACGTGGATAACCCAACATTTGGCTCTCTGCAAACCCTGTGATCAGGCACCTGAGGTCCAAGAAATCACCAACCTGCATCTCAGGCCTGACACTTTCAGTGACCTTTGGATGCTGCTGCTTTAAAAATACCATCTCATGCAACCTCCGTGCCCCAGGGCTGATAACCCAATAAAGCCACCTCTTGTCATTTCTTCCTGTTTTGCTGAGGTTTCTTTTCTCTGTGTCCCTGACAAAAGCAAAGGGATTCACTGGCTCTGTGGAGCCCTGTGTGGAGTACAGCAAAAGCAGGGGTTCTGTTGGGAAAAGGGACACGGGGAGAAGCACAGGATCAGCACTGTGAAGGCAAAAGGGCTGGACTGAGAACATTGTTTTTGTCAAGAGGGGTGAAAAAATATGGCATTCCTCAGCTGAGAGCTGGATAATGCTCATAGCAGGGCACCAGCGAGGCTGGAGCAGAGGCAAAGTTTTGGAGATTGATATCCTGGGAATCTGCCTGTGACTCTGCGTGGTGTTCAGAGCAGTAGCAGGGGTGAGTGTGGTGCAGACAAACCCCCTTTAGCGTGGATGTGGAACTAATTTAAACATCCTGCTCTGCTTTATCAGTTCAGAGTCAGGTCTTTGGGCAGACCCGTGAGTCTGGTCTGGGTGGTGTTTGTGCTCAGGGCTGGGATAAAGAAACAAGGAGAGAACTTGCAAAAGGCTGAGCTTGTATTGCAGAAGGAAGGGTTTTGCAGGACAGGATTGAATTCCAAACATTCTTGGAAAACTGCTGAAATGAAAATCATCAAATTGCACAAGGAAGAGCGAAGGATTGTACGTAGAAAGGGCAACCAATTGTGAGTGAGGGGCTGGGAGCAGGGCCTGGAGGGGATGTGAAAATGGGAAAGGTGATGGGAATAAACTCAAAGGGAGGCAGAAGAGAACAGCTGGGGGGGAAAAACCAAACCAATTTTGGAAAACACAGTGCATGAACAAGATTTTTTTGTCTAACCTAGAAAAGCAGCAACAGGAGATGGGAAATGTGTGTTCACAGCTAAACACATAAAGATCATTATCAAGGCAAAGGCAGCCAGCAGCTCTCCAGGAAGGCTCCAGGGAGCACATGAGGCCTTTGGCTTTATCTGCAACAAATACCTTGAACATGTCTTCAGATTTAAGCACTCCATGAACTTGTTATTTGTTAGGATTTCTTTTTCCCTCCTTGGCATGAAGCATCCTGAAGGCAGCAGTAAATATAAATATAAATATAAATATAAATATAAATATAAATATAAATATA
>VZSE01010539.1:2986120-3107124 GCA_013398275.1 Promerops cafer | reverse complement strand
TATATATATAAAAATAAACATATGCAGCAAATACATATTAGCAACACATCTTAGTCATAGTAACCCTGGGAAAACTTCAATTTGGCACACAAACATGGTTGATTCTGCCACAGGGACTCTGTTTTCAGTGCAGTTTTTGCACTAAGCCTTTAAAACTATGATACCTGAACCCCTGCAGGAGCTGTGAGTCACACGTTGGGTTTTCTGCCATCAACATGCAAGGCTGCTGTTACGCAGAACATGAGGTCCAAATGCACCAAGCAGCACTGAGCTGTACTTCACAATCTGATTTTTTTTTTTGCTAAAATATGGGTTTAATTTCCCTTAGGAATTAAGAGAATTAAAAGAAGAGGGGGAGGACCCAGCACAGTTTACTTGAACAGTTGCCCACTGTCTTTTCCTTTTCACACCCTGCTACTGCCCTTGAGGAGCACAGGGGCATTAGGGTCAAATTTGCACCCTCAGCAACTGAATGGCAGCAAAATAAATCACTGAGGCAGGAGCTGAAATTCCCCCAAAGCCCCACCAGTGACCTCAACGGCCTCCAATGGATCCTTTGTGCGAGGCACAGATCTCACCCCAAACCTCTCATTTTTGTCTCCTGCTCTGCCTGAGCTTTGTGGAAGCAAAATTCCTGCAGCACCTGCACTCCTGCAGTGCCAGGCAAACCTCGGGGCACACTCCAAGCTCTGCTGCCCTGGACAGGATGCAAACAATCGAGGTTTTACTCCGTGAGGTGTAACCATGCTGGGCAATGTTTCCTGGAGCAATCCATGCCACGATCCAGATGAGAGCTGACAGGGGCTGCAGCTAGAAAATTACACTGGAGACTGAGGAGATTGTAGGAAATATTCCTGAAGTTTTGTACTCCACGTGCAGCTGCAGCACGGAAGGCAAAACAGGATGTCAGCTGCACTGGTAGAGGAATGTCCTCTAATTGAAAAGATTTGGTTATTATTGTATGAGGAAATGACAAAATCTGGAGCAGAGCATGGCTTGGTCAAGAAATGATATGGGAAATAAATTATATCAGCTCTCCAGGCTTAAGACATTTAGGACATTGGGCTTATTCTCATTTCTCCCAGCCTGTGGTGGATGGATCAGCTCGAACCTTCACAGAATGATGTTTTGTGTGTGTTTGCTCTGTTCAGCTGCCAAGTGGGAAAAAGACTTTCAAGCTCTCTAGAAGTTCCTCTGTCAGCACAGCTCTGCAGCCTCCCACTCGGCCCCAGCAGTGCCACCAGAGGCAGCTCTGCATCCAGCACCCCTGCTCTGGGCAGACTCCAGTGCAATGCCACCAGAAATAGTCCCAGGGACACCCAAAAAACCCTAAAATAAAAGCAAGAAGCTGCCTCGGTGTAAGATAACACTCAGGGTCATGTCTGGTGACGTGACCTCAGACCGCTCTGGTTTTCATACAGGGAGCTGCATTTCAAAGACTGCCAGCTTGGGCTCCATCCTGAGTGACATTTCACACTTTGCCTCAGGTAACCCAAATATTCTGCAGACATTTCTCCACCAAAGAAAGAGAGAAAAAGGACAAATCTGCCACTAAATCAAGCTAATGATGCAAGGCTGATTAATGGGAGAGGTGAGTGCTGCAGTGCTGGCCTGCTGGGAGGTCAGAGCCAGGGGCAGTTTGTTGATACACCTTCAGAAATAGGTGGAGGAGCCAGAACAGATGTGCTCCCATGGCAAACACAGCTATGGAGAGAGGTGGAGCTCAGCTGGGTCAGCCACACACGATGATTTGTCAACCACGGCCTGAAAAATGGGCATAGAGACACGTAATTAAACCCACACTTCTCTAATAAAGGCAGGACAGCTATTGGATCTGGAGAGGGAGAAAGAGAAGCAATGTTGACACCTGGAGATGTCAAATCCTGCTTTTCAGAGGGGATGACAGGACCTGGAGGGATTTGTGGGATCCCTCCAAACCCTCTGTGTCCCTTGGTGCTTCTCACACAGCCAAGCCCAACACCATTAGCTCAGGGGTGGCTGCCCTCAGCACCAGTTTAAACTGGGTTAGCCTCCTTGTTCCTCCCAAAATGCAGAATTTCCTCACCTCAGTTAAGGGCTGAGCTCCTTCTCTGGTCTCTCAGTAGAAGATTTGTGGGGTCCCCAGGGATGTTTGTTGTTCTCCAGGGATGCAGAGCCAGCCCAGATGCTCAGCAAAGACCTCTTGCTTCTCATGGGGTGCT
Source organism: Promerops cafer (assembly GCA_013398275.1). NCBI lineage: Eukaryota > Metazoa > Chordata > Aves > Passeriformes > Nectariniidae > Promerops > Promerops cafer. The sequence goes on along the minus strand of VZSE01010539.1, from coordinate 3,104,923 downwards.
TTAAGGTGCCTGTGATCTCATGGATCCCTGTGGGGAAAACGAAAACAAACCCCAAAACCCAAACCCAGAGGTTTATGTAGAGACACAGGGTTTTCTCAAAGCATCAGCAGACTGTATTTTTATAATTTTTACTCATCCTGAATTCTGTATGCCATCTCCCATGGCTCTTTCTACATGGTCACAGTAGCAGAGGTCTCACAAAAGCAGTTTGTGTTTTCTAACATCATCGAGAGAACAGCAAAGAGAAAATGATCTGTCTGGGATATTTGAAAGCATTCCCTTTGCTCTGGTTTGCAAAAGACCAGGCCAGATTTCTGCCACAGAAAAATTCAGCAAATGGGAGAGATTTGAAGGAAACTTGAAACTGGCAGAAAAGAGAAGGAAAATAAATTAGGGAGATTTATTTTAGCCTATGATTTCATTTCTAAAGTCTTATATTTGAGCATTATCTGACTATAGACACAGGTCATTTTTGCTAAAGAATTCAGCTGTTTATCTTTTCTGCTTTTCATGCCATGGCATTTCTGGCCAGAAATGGGTTATGTATCAAATTCACACCTTTCAACTCATTTCTTAATAAAAATCAGCTAATTGCATCACCTCTTCTCCCTGCCAAGTGGAAATTGTCATTTTATTTGGCCTATTCCAACTTGTTTTTTGTAGAAATCATAATATTTTTTGGCTGTTTCTTTCTCATTTGAGAAAGTAAACTTTGCAAAACGGCGTCAAACTTCCACAAACACGAGCAGATTTGGAGCTGAGAAGTGCTGCCTTCAGACCAGGGATTTCTCCTGAGCCAGTGCAACCATTACTCAGTGTTTGCCCGTGAAAAAGCACGTGTTTAAATTTTGTCTAAGTCTCTCCAACTTGTGTTACCTCCAGTGTGGGGCTTTGATACTTGGATGAAGGAGTTGAGTGAAGTAAATGGAAATATTTGCTGGCTCAGTGGGTCTCACCTTGCAGCTCCACCATGTGAATTGGGACAATCACACTCATCCTGTAGAGCAGAACATCCAAATTTGGTTAAAGGCTACCAGGCACAGATGCTGATTCACCTCCCTGTGTCCATCCCTTTCTCTCCCAGCCCTCTTGGCTCATGAGCAAACCAGAGGCCATCCCATTCTCACCTCAGCAGCAGCATCCAAGTGGCCAAGCCCTGCTCCTGGACAGGCTTCCCCCTGCAGAAAGATAAAGGAGAATAAGAAGAACGCAAACACCACTCGGCATTTCCAGTGATGCTGGAAAAATCCACTTTTGGGACAAAGCCTTTTCTTTCTAGCTCAGACAGAGAGGTTGAAAATGATCTGCTGCTGGCAGCTCAGCCTGGTTTTCTAAGGAAACAACAAATCAAATACTGCAAAAGCAATGAAGGTTGGCACTGGGGTCGTGTGGGTGTTTGGCTGCTTCTGTGTTCCCCTCTCCTCCTCCCTGCTATTCCAACTTGAGCTGACTCCAACAATGTGACCCAGACTATCTGCCCTGGTTGCTCTTCCAAATTACATCCTGCCTGCAGATATCCTTAAATTCAGCTTGCACTGCTTGGTGGTGGCCAGAAGCTGATTCTGGGTTGGAGGAGCCCAAGAGCCCCGAGCTCAGCTCCAGGGGCACCCCCAGCCTCCCGAGGGTCCCAGCCCAGCTCCTGATTTGCAGTGCTAAGAAGCACTGCAGAAGATTTGGCCCAGAATTTTAAAGCAAAGCAAAGCAAAACCCCGTGCAGATGCCCAGAGTCAGGAAAAGCACAAATGGTTTGCGTTGGCCTGCTGAAATGTTGGCCATGTTGTTTAATTGTACCTTTGCACACCAGATTCCAAGAAGGAGGAAAAAAGCAACTCCGTGCATTTTATTGCTGAGGTCAGGTTCCTGTCTCCCCAGTCCTGTTTCTCATTCTCTAATCAAATCATTCCTCTTAATACAACCAGTTCCTAAAAGTCTGCTTGCCATAAAGTGCTTTAACCTTAGAGTTTTATTTACTATGACCTTAATTGAAGGGTTTATTCAGACTTCATCTATAAAATGTTCTGTGTAATCAGTCAAAAGCTCGAGATCAACAGCAAGGCCTGAGCCCAGAAATCAGCTCTGCCAAGCCCAGCCACTCTCAAGGTGACCTTAAACTGGGTTGCAAAAACACTCTCTGGAAGTCCAGAACAACAGAGCACATTTAGGGAAAACCACCCCAGCCTCAGCAAGACCAAAAGTCCTTTGTGAGGATGTAAGGCCAGCCTAGAATAAGCTGGGTCTGGGACATCTCTCTTTGGGACCTAATTTTTCAAGCTCTCTCATGGTGAAGTCAAGGAGAGCCCCACGTCTGTGCCCAGCTTGGGAAAAGGAACCAAGTATCTGCCATGCCCTCAGGAATTCTCCAGGGAAAAAGCATGGCCTGGGAAAAAAAGAGATTTTTGTGATCATTCCACACTGCTGGGAGCAGCAAAGCGGGAGAACTGAAATGCCATTTGTTCATTTTCTGGTCATTTGTTTCCAAGGAATTATCCAGGCCACTGACTTGTGTCTGAAGGTGCAGCTCTTCCCTACACAGCTCAAGCTGCTGGTTTGTTATACAAGACACTTTTAGCAGAATTAATAAGAAATAAATCAAGTGAAGTCTCCCCTGCAAGTGACTTTATGGGGTTGCTGTGTCTTTTTACAGATCCCTTGTAGGTTCCCACGCTGAAAGATATTCTGCTCAGCACGAAGCACTCAGCATCATGAACTTTATATTCATGTCTTTATACCCACAGCTTGGATTTCACATGGCCCTAAAAAAAAAAAAAAAAAAAAAAAACAAACCTCAAAACAAAACCCAGAAACAAGAACAACAAAACAAAAACAAAAAACCCCACGTGCCCCAAACGTGTTTTCTGGAAACATTTTCATTTTCAAATTATGTGTGTACCCTAAAATGAGAAAAATCCTTGACCAAGAAGAGCTGCTTGTTGAAAACATTACTTGTTTCTGATTTCAAAGGGAAAATTGAAAACATTTATGAAGGGTGTAGCTATTTACCAGTCCAGAGTGTTCTTATAAACAAAATAATATAAAACATATCCTCTTTGCTGTTTTGTTGTTTAATATCTTCCAGCGTATCACAACGTGGAGAGCAGAACAGAGGAGAAAATAGAGTGTATTTCCTTGCCACAGGAAAAAAGGGTAAAGGACTTTCAGCTTTAAATGCACAGAAAACATGAGACAGGCACCAATTTTCCATCAGAACAGCTGAAGAAGGCCTCTTTAAATTGCAATTTACCTGCAGTTCCATTTGGGCACATAAGGAGAAGTGAAGAAGTCTGAAGGCCAAGGGAAGAGTTGAGTTCATCCAATGGACAAATGGACGTAGGAAATCCTTCTTTGACAGCCTCTCCACAGAAATTCAGCTTGAGAAAACAGCAACAAAGTCAAGTTCACCATGAAATTGTTCTTATTAAACATTGCTCCTCGTTTTATTGACAACTGTGATGCTCATCATAATTGCTTTAGTCACATTGTTTCCCCCACAGAGAGCCCTGATACTATGAAGGATAATTCCACGTGCAGAGCCTCAAACACATCTCTGGCAGATGTGTTTCCAGCTGTGAAGGACAGGGAGGATATTTGTTCTTTGCCCTGGGGGGGGGGGACAGGCTCTGACAGTGCTTAAGAGGCTGAAGAAGTGGGGGAGCTGGTTTGTTTTAAAAAGAGACAGAACCAAAATGTCCTTCCACATCTGCAGAACAGCTGGATTTGTCCTGTGCTTCGTCCAGGCATTTGATCAGGTTTTTGTCCTTTGCAAAGCAAGCAGGGGTGTAGAAACAGCCCTGCAGCAGGGGGGGAGTGATGCATTTGCTGATGCTGGCCTCTGCACACACCGTACACCTCAGAGGAGAAAGCAGGGGAAGTGCCACGGGCACGTGGGGGAAATGCCATGGGCACGTAGGGGAAATGCCATGGGCACGTGGGGGAAATGCCACGGGCACCTAGGGGAAATGCCATGGGCACGTGGGGGAAATGCCACGGGAAGTTTATTTCTGTTCCAGGCCCGTGCCATTCCCTGGGAGAGGGCAGCTCTGCCCAAATCCAGGCAGTCCTTCCAGCTTCCAGGAAGCCACCCTTAGCAATGTCACAGTTCACAGCTGGCACCTGCGAGCCCCTCCAGGAGCTGTTCTGAAGCCTGGTCAGGGGTGGGGCTGTCTCCAGGCCAACTGCCCCCGAATTTTGGGGTGGGTTGAGCGCGTTTGACTTTCCCCCTGTCACTCAGCTGGTATCACCAGTGTGGGGCTTTGGAGGCTGCAGCCAGGGAGTGCAGTAGGTCCAGCAGCAGCAGTGAGGTTGTGCCAATTTCCACCCCCTCGGGTGTTGCTGATGAGGGTTTACTGTGCTGGAAAAACTGAGCGTCCCATTCACACCCTGAAAAAGCCATTTACAGTGTCACCCTCATGGATAACCCTGTGCTCCCCTGCTGCAAACCCAGCACAGAATACCAGTTTGATTGCATTAGGGAAAAATAAATTTGTCATTTAAAAAATGACATTTTACTCGAGATTCTCATTCATTTGGCTGAGAAGTTGAAGTAGGATTGCAAATAGTATTTCCCAGATACCTGGGACCAGATTCTCTGAGACATCAAAAGAGATTAAAAGATTTACCACGAGGCAGAGAAATTGTGTCTGTAAGGACATTCTTCTAAAATCAGAAGTACAGAGCACAGTCCAAGATCTTTGGTTCCTGCTGTCCTAATCCAGACCATGTAATGTCAGAACTCAGGATGACACAACTACAGGGCAGGGTGGAGGGGTTTTCTGTAAAGCAACAGAGCAGCACAGAGTAACTATGTTAACCACTTCACCAAGCACAGAAAAACTGTTTCAAGCAATATGTGACTTTATTTAGTATTTAGATTGGCCAAGCTCTCATTTTCCCACAAGAGTACTAAAACTTTCCGTAGGAAAAGTCAACTCCCAACTTAAAATGCCACAAAATTCAGATGTCAGAAGTTCAGCTTTCCCACCAAAAAAAGGTTTGATCAGAAAACGACCACACCTCAGACCAATATTGCTAAAGCAGGCACCAAAACCCTTCAGACATCCTGGGCATCCCTGTTCCAGGCCATCCAAAAAAATACTGCAAGCTCTGCTGGCCATGGACAAAATCCCAGTTGCTTTCTCAGGGCAAATAATTCATAAAGGCGAGCACAGAATTATGTTTTTTGATCATGCTCCATGATCAAAAGAGTGGCCTGAGTTAAGTTTTTGGAGAGGTTCCAGGCAATCTCATGTTCATTCCAAAAATAGACCTCAGACTGATGCAAGTGGACATTGTGCCAAAGAGGATGAGATGGGGTAAAGCAGAGTACAAGAGCAGCAAAGTGAAATGTGGAACTGTTTCTTGTTTGCATCCTTTGATGACTACTGATGGGAAATTTTAGCTGGAAATCATCCACAAGAGGAACTTCACCATGGTGGTGTGGGTGAATTGAAAGCAGTTGGATTTCTGAGCAGGCAACACTGATTCCTGTCTTTCCCAAAGCCATGAGTCAGGCTGTGCACAGGGATCCAACATGAGCAAAAGCACAGTGAAGGAAAATCCAGCAAGCTCCAACACGTGGCTGGCTTTCCTGTGCCTCAGGACATGGCTCCAGCTCCTTTCTTTGGCTCTAAAAGCTCCTGGGTAAGGTTGGCTCCTCTGGGTGGACAAGGATGTGAGCAGCTCCTGCTTTTATTGTGATGAGGCACAAGCCCTGGAGATGTTGAATCAGCCAAACGGGGCTGCAAACAATGCAGCAACGTCCCTGACATCATTGGAAAGATGTTCCACAACCTTCCTTCTTCCTGGCCCTCCTGTCCAGGATCCATAACTCACCGACCTGGAGCAATACTGCCCTGCTGACAGGCATTTCTTGGTGGCTGATTTCACCTCCTGGCACACCATGAAGGCTTTCATGTCTGCTCTAGGCACAGTCAGGAACTGCAGCAGATCTGTTATGTCCCCCTGTGCCTTTCTTGCTTTTCTAATATATATTTTATGAAAACATTGTCTCCATGAAAGTTCATTATATTCCCTCCTGTCTCGTTAGCAGCTACCCAATACTGGGTAATCTATTCCCACATCCCTAAAGTACTAATTCCAAGACCTGTCACAACAAGTGTGTGGGCCACTGTCCCAGCTGCTGTGAGGCAGAAGAGTGACTAAAGATCATCCCATCAGCCCCATCACAGCCACATCCTGTTCCCCAGAGTCCAGGCTTACCTGGAAATTTTTGCTGTGCATCACAGGCCCCGCCTCACAACGCCTTGGTTCTGGATTTGGAATGGGAACCTCCTTTCCTGCCCTGCAAATCCTGCCACGAAGCAGGTTCAGACACCAAAAGCTCGGGTGGCCCCGCGGGATGGGGCTGCAGGAGGAGGTGTGGACTCCATCCCACCGCCCGCTGACTCAGTGGGCACTAATGAGGTTTAACGAGGGTGATTGTGCTCGGGAAGAGGTGCTGCCGTGCCCGGAGGGCATCGAATGTGCGAGACACTTCACCCAAATGTGGCACTGCCCAGACATTGCTCCACACCAGCCCACCAGCACGGCACAGATATTCCAGCAAAGGGCCTGGGGCAGAGCTCAGTCAAAGCAGGGAGCAAAGGAGAAGCGGGGCAGTTTCAGTTCAGTGAGTGCCTGTGACCACGCGGTGCATCACGATCCGAAAATCCTCAGTGCAGTTTCCAGAGAAGGAATTAGGCAGCTGTGGTTCCAGCCCTTGGGCTTCCTGTGACACATTTGCCTATTTTTTTAATTTCTGTGCAATATCCTTTAACAAATGGGGAGGACCACTCATGGCCTTTAATTAGAAGATTGGTGAGCCAGTGTTACAATGCCTTTCCCACAGCCCCGTGGGATCCCACAGTAGGCATTGCCACACCTTTTTCTCAAAGCCAGAGGGGACAGCACTGCCATGGACAGCCAGAACCATGGTCTGATGCCATCTCTGTCCTGCTTCTGCCACAGTGGAAATCATTCACCTGCAAAGACACCCTCTCAAACATGCCACCGCTCCAGAAAATCTGCATTTTCCTGCGTGGCTGGTTTGGAGCCTCTGATTTGTGCGGAATTGGGGTTCTTGTGCAAACTGGGAGCAGACCTGCAATGGCCAGCTCAGGCCCTGGTTTGTGAGATCCATAAATGAGATCCTGACAGGGTTTTATGAGCCTTTCTTTTCAAAGAGGGTCGTATTTTTGCACCCTTTGCAATAGTCTCTTCCTGTCCAGTCAAAACAGATGTTGAAATCTACAGTAATTCTCAGTGCACTCATTAAAAACAAGTCTGTGGTTCATTTTTGCTTCCTCTTTCAATAATTTTCTTGTCTCCCTCCCCTCCCAGGATAAACCTCCCCCACCACCAGCATGAGGGGGTTCCCTGGGCTCAGTCTTTGCCCACAGCTGCTGCCACCACTGTCCCCTGTGCCCAGCACAGCCTCACCCACCCCTCTCTGCCACCAGGGAAGGGAGGGGAAACATAAAGAGGGGTGGCTGTGCAAGTGTCAGGGGTCTCAGGTCTGCCTTTAATTAAAGGCAGAGATCACAGAAGATAATGAGAAGGTACAGGAGAGCTCAGCTTAAAGTGGGGCTTGCATGAGAAACTCACATCTGCCAAGGCCACTGTGCCCAGAGGGCTGGTGGGTCACAGGTGTGGGTGGGAATAGGATTTCCCTCTGCCTTGCACACCCCCAGCCCTGGGAATGACTCCCTTGCCCATCCACCAAAGCAGAGATGCTCCCATGGATGGGATGCACTTTATGAAGACACAAAACCTCACTGCACCCCTCAGCACAGGGATGGTTAAACTGGGCCTACAAATGGAGCACTGCAAGGGCCCATCCCCTTGTCAGTGACCAAGCACAAACCCCAGTGTCCATCGCTGCTGTAACTGCAGCAGCTGGGCTTTCTTCCAGGCTTGTCACCCTTGGCAGTTTTCTAGGCTGCCTGTGCTGCTTGACCAGCTGAGTGAGCTGTTCCATTAATTTTCCCTGAGGAAAGCCCACTGGGAATTGTTGATATGAAGAGGTAGAGACAAGGGCTGTGTTGTCTGCCCAGCCACGGAGCTGGAATGGTGCCCATATTTTCCAGAAAACCCAAATGTTAGCTCAGGAAAAGCGAGGCTGCTTGTGGCTGTCTTTTCCTAGTGAGAAAATTTCCTTTACATTGCATTTAGCTGGAAGAATGACATCCTCCAGCATCCCACAGAAGATGGTTTTCCTGGAAGAAGGCAGAGCCTGTAGTCAAACTCTTCCAGGTGCTTTCAGGGGAAAGGAGAAATGTGTCCTCAGCATTTCTGGACAATTTCAGCACCATGGGAGAATCAGTCTGGAGAAGATTTGCAGGACATGCACCCATGTTGAACCCTCAGGTTAAAGGGAAAGGAAAACTGGCTCCATGTGTCATTGCTGGCACCTCAGTGCCACCCCAGCACTGTCCCTACAGCCACAGTGTCCCTACAGCCACAGTGTCCCTTTTCTCTTTCCATTGGATCATCTCAAAGAGCAAATGTGAAGGGGAGCATCCATTCCCCATTCCTGAAAAAGAACCTCCACCTGCACGGCCACGTGGGACAAAAAGTTCTTAGCTTTCAAGCTAATGAGTGTGCTAATTAATGAATCAACTGCTCAGAGCTAAAAGCTCTCACTGAGTCCTTCCAAAACCGGGGCTTGGCTTAAAGGAGCTGAGGAACAGGAAGCAAGAAGTAATTTGGGACCACCTAAGTGGCAGCAGGCTTGGCAGGGTGGGCTGCAGAGCCAGGACACAGCGTCGTGGATTTACTGATGATGAAACTGGGTCTTCCATAACTGGCAGAATAAAACACTTTTCTATTGGGGAAGAAAAGGAAAATAAGTTTGAGGGGGTTCAAAGCACAAGAGTCACCTCCCATCCTGACTTCCACTCATCCCCTGGAATTTGGGGACTGGCTTTCGTTCAAAGTGCACAGCAAAACTTCCCCCAGAATTCACAAAAATGAGGTCTTAGGCTCCAGTTTGGGTCCTTGTCATGGCCCCTTGCTCTTCACCCCTCCTTTAGCTCCATTCCTCAAGAAAAGTCTTTCTCCTTTACAATTCTGTCTGGAACTTCTTAGGTTTCTTCAGCTGACACTCCTTCTCAATTTCAACAAAAAAAAATGCTCCTCTCTTCATTCAGATAGCATCTCAGTCTCCACATGAGCCAGCAAATGCCAGTGAAACACCATAGGAAAATTAAAAAAAAACCAAACTAACAACAAAATTGATTAAAATTTTTCATTAATGCTTTTCAACTCCAACAAGCTTCTAAGAAGCCACACTTTCAAACATGAAAAGAAATTACAATTTCACTTTTTAAAACTCAGTGTATTTTTAAATTTTTTTAAAAATATTTTGATCAACAAAACCACTTTTTACTTAAAACTGCCTTGCTACAAAACTGAGGATTGGCTTTCACTGCATTTTGATCCTTAATGAGACAAAAATGCTTTGAGGGTTTGGGTAGTTGCATAAATTTTACATAATGTGGTTGGTTTGGGGCTGATCTTTTTTTTTTCCTAAAGGTCAGTCAATCAAAAAAAGCACCCCTCATTTATCTGTAATTTGCAATTATGGAGTCAGACCCTCCAGTTCCCTGGGAATGCCCCACTATTGACCCTTGGATGAGGAGTGCTGCTCAGTGCCCTCCCTGCTTGGGTCCCTTCCAGGGACATTGCTCCCCTCGTGGGACTGAGACTCCAACCAGTTTCACTGACCCAAGGCCTCGGAGCAGCTCCGAGCCTGAGTCTCAAATGGGAAAAGTTGGCACACACAAAAAAAATAAAAAATAGAGGAACACCTACCCAGCTCTGTAATATCGCACATTAAATAGGCCAGCCTTACAGGTCCTGCTGATATTTCTGCTCCCAATGTATGAATTATTAATATTTAGTATCTGTGACTCACTGATATTTACTTTAGGAGGTATTTTTATAAGGTTGGAGTGTTTTCTCGATGTGGGAGCTAACGGAGGCTCCTGTTGTTAACGGCCAGCGAGCCCTCCCTGAACAAACTTTGCTGGTCACAGTTTAAACTGGGCTGCTGGGCTCTTTTGAGGCCCTGACCCTCCGAGGCTGAGCACTGAGGCTGGCAGGGATGGCCCTGCTGGGACACAGCTAATTTTAAATCTGGATCCCATGGCAAAGGAAAAAAACCTCGATTTTACTGGCAAAACTGTCACAGCCGAGCGCTGTGTTCGGATTGCGGGAAGAGGCTGCGAGGGAGCGCACACACAATCCCTTTTTTGGGTACTTGGCATTAATTTTATCTGAAGTCATGGATTATATAAGAGAAGAGCAGAGACTTCACACAGCTCTCTCCTGCGTCAGTGCAGGACACCCGGTGGGGGGGACACCCTCCTCTCCAAGCCCCCCTCTTGTGCCACACCCTGCCCACGGCCAAGGGGACAGGGCTTGACCACTTTTCCAGTAACCCTCCTTAAAAGTGGATCACAAGCATTTTCTGGAACTGCATCCAGAGCTGTCCACAACATCAACTAGAGTTGGCTCCTGAAGTCCTTTTCTTGGTCTAGACGTGAAGCTTTGGAGCTGGTGAAAACTGGGGTGTTTTCATCATTTTATGGCTCTCGTTAAAATGGTCAGTGTCCAAACAAGTCCCCATTTAGTGCTTTGGATTTGCAGAGATCATTGTTTGCTGATAATGAAGCTGTTCCCAAGGAGAATATTGTCCAGCACTGGGCTACTCAGCTGCCTGCATCTGTTTTGCTGTAAGGTTTGGAGGCAGCTTGACTTCCCTGGTGTCTTTGGAAAGGCACACGCAGCCTGCTGAGCTGGCCAGCTGCCCTCAGACGCCTGAGATGGTTTCATGACTCTGCAGATGAGAAAATGTCCGTGGTCTCCCTCTCCCCACTCAAAGCCTGTCCTCAGATGCTGCTGCACGCCTGGCACTGGGAGGAGATGCCTTCCCTGCCTGTGCTGCTCTGCAGCAGCCAGCACTCAGTCTGGCTCAGTGACACCCCCAGGGGATGCCCTAAAACACCCCTTCTTGCATTTCAGAGCAGCATTTCTGAAGGGCTGTCCCCACTATTTTATCAACAGCCATGGGTCCTTCTGCAACTGTACCTCAGAAGTCATTTTTCTGCCAAAATAACTTTAAAAAATACCCAAAAAACCAACCAAAAACCTGAACAACAAAGAGTTAAAAGAACAATGACTATTTTTTATCATGACTGCCATGACACTGCACACCTTTACCTAGGTTTCTTCTGCTAGGTCACCTCTATCTGTCACCCACAGAAAAATGACAGTCCCTGCTTGTGCACCATCCTCATCCAAACAGAGGATAGCCCATCCCACATGATGGAATGTTTCCTTTAACTTTGAAAATTACAGGGAAAAAACACCTGGGAGGACCATCAAGACATTTTCTAGTCCATCCTCCGCTCAAAGCAGGATCTCATTTTAGAAGCTGCCATCCAGAATGATCTTAAGAACCTGGAATGGTGGCTTGAAGAGACCACGCAGATAATCTGCTCCAGTCAGAACCTTTACCAATGGTCTCGGTGTTTTGTACAACATTTTCAGCCCATCCCTTCCCAGTGGGGCCCCTTTGGGTGTGAAGAACACTCACTCCCTTCACTGTACCTTTACACGCTTCAGGCATCCTCTTCCTCACATTTTTCATCCTCAGGGATCTCTCCTGCTTTCTCAGGAATTGTTTTAGCTCTCAGGTCTCTCTTTCTTTCCTCCTGGACTTCCCACAGCAGGCTGAATATTTTCCAGGCAGTAACAGGACAAACCCACACAACGTCATATTGCACCAGAGACCTGAACAGAGGAAGAAAAGCTGAAAGGTTTCTCACCTGCCTTGCTGATCCTTTCACACCTGATATGGCTTTTATCTCCTTGGCCACAGTGTGATGATTTTGACTCTTTATCTCAGTTGGGCTGAGCTGTTCCTTACTGGTTGGTCTCCATCTTTTATTGTTCCTTGTACTCTTCCCTTCCAAGTGTCACCTGATTTTTCAGCCTGTTTCTTCCAGCACAGGTACTGATGAAGTTTTGGAGCTCCCTGCATTAATATAATTAATATTTCCATTACAAACACATCAAGTAAGATGGTATGAATATCCCTACCTCCTACAGTCAATCTCTATTGGGTTCTACTCCCTTTTTTCAAACCTACAAAGCCTGCTCAGCTGGAGGAGAGGGAAATTAGGCTGCTTTTGAGATTTGTTTCTGAGAAACTTGTCCTCTGGCCCCTGGGCTTAGTTCATAGGTGATATTTTCTCAGCTTCCACATGTGCAGAAACAAGCCTTGAGGCAGCTACTGAAATAAAAACTTCAGGTATTAGTCAAGCACTCCTCAGGACAGTTGTATGTCTTGGCAGGTCCCCCCTTGGGGTCCCAGTCACCCACAGCCTCTAAACCACAGGAGCCCGAAGCTCACAGAATCAGCCCTTGTAGGACATCCCAAAGCTCTGGATTTATTTTGCTTCCTTCTCCTTTCTGCTCTCATATTCCACCTGCGCCTCCTGACTTTTCGCCCACTATAAATATCCTTGTGCTCCTTCTGACACTGAGCCTGCCTGCCGTGTGCTGGGCTGTGCAGAGGCTGAGGGACACTGTGGACAGCCCTCCCCTGGCTGAGGAGCACAGGGAGCTGCATAAGGCAGACCTTGTCTGTTGGCCTAACTCCGTAACCCAATTTTAACCACTGTCAACAAGATAGAAGGGTGGTTTCTGTTTACACTGAGGCTTCTTTACCTTGCTCTCTCCACACCCTAAAGTGGCATAAATGCCTCCTAAGTGCCTTAAAGTAGGTCCTTAGTGTAAATGAGAGCCAACCCCATCGTTTGCAAAATGGCTTTGAAAACATGGCTGGGGCGCATCCTATAAATGACTGTGGGTTTTTGGAAGGACACCCACCCCAAGGTATGCCCGGGCTATACATAGGCTCTGATGAGCTCAGCACGGGCTGAGGAGCAGCCAGCAGAAGGCAGAACAACCAGCAACAAGATATTTGTGCCTGAAGCAGCAAGCAGAGAGAGCCTGGCTGTTTGTTGATCCCCAAGGATTCCCAGCAATGTGGGAATATCAGCTCTGCCACCCTCACTCAGCCCCACGTGGGTTTGTCTTTCCCTTCCCCTCTACTCTCCATCAACCTTCCAATCTTTATGCCTTCTCAGCTAAAGCAGAATCTGAATCCCACCCCAGCCGGGAAAAAAAAAAAATTAATTTTTCTCCTGCCTGGGTGTTTCCTTCCCTTACCTGTTTTCCATAGCTGTTGTACAGGAAGAAGGCACAGCTTTGTTTGCCACGTTGCTCTCACACAGCACTTGTGAAAACACCAGCTTCTGGTGGATGAGCAGGGGACAAAGCCCAGGGCTCGAGCAGGAGGAGACAAAACCAGAGACAGAGTCAAAGGATGGCAAGCTGACCCAAAGGATGGGTTAGGTTCAGCCCTAAATTTTGAGTGTTATGCTGTCTTGCTCTCTAGGCCAACCAGGACCTAAATTTTATGACAGAATTCACAGAATGGATTTAGTTGGAAGGGACCTTAAATATAATCTGGTTCCAAATCACAGAGTGGGGCATTCTGTAGCACCAACAAATAAGATCTCAAACAACTGTTGCCATTAATAGGATGCTCTAGGCAGCCTCACAATAAACATTAGCCTGAATTCCCTGCTTACCTTTAAGCTCGGCTTAGGAAAATCTTCCCAAACATATTCAGTGAAGGGGATATTTTTGCAGCAGTAAGAATGGGGGAAGGAAGCACAAAGCAAATTCAAATGGGCAGTTTGGAACTGCAGAGCATGCAGGAGCCATGAAACTTCCCTTTGACAGAAATAATGATGGTACCTCATCAGTCCTCGGCTGGGATTGACAGGGAATTACTGTTCAACCATAACTGCATCAGCCCAGCCCTGAAGTAAAGCAAACATCTCTGGATTTAACATTAATGCTCTTGTATAGGTAATGAAAAATACAAATTTCACAGCCTGGTCAATCAGGACCCCATCCCGTGGCCCAGCCCACATTTTTGGTCTAAACCCATCTGGTGCTCATTGTCTGGAGGATGAGTTATGAACCTCCCTGTGTTGCTCCTTTAACCAAATGGGGTTGGATTACCAGGAAAAAACTTGGTTTGATTTGTGGTGCTGTCAGCAAGGATGAGCCTGGAGAAAATTTCAAAGGAAATTACAAAATCTGAATACTTTTCCTTTTAAAAGATGAGGGTACAATTCACACCAGCCTGCTCAGGTGGGGAGGAGTTCAATTCATTTATATTTTGCAGCATTAAATCATTAAACACTATTTCCAGCCCATTAATCTAATTCATTAATCTAATTAATTCATTCAATCTAATTCAATCTAATTCATTCAATCTAATTCATTAATCTAATTCAGCCCTTATGTTGCAGGGATTCAAAGACAGGCAGTGATTTTCCCTTATTCTCAGTATGTTTCTCTAAGGATACCTCTTATTTTTGATGGGGTAAAGATTGAGTTTTAATTCCTGGGTACTGGGCAGTTTATTTGTTTGTGGAACAGGCTTTGCACATCCCAATCTCATTTGGGGTGTCCAGGGGACACTCTAGTCCCCAGGATTAATCCCAAATAGCTCTTCTAAACACCAACCCAACTCTGGCTGAGCATTAAAGACAAAGAAAGCATTCATTCTGGGAAGGTTTTATTTCACAAATAATTCAGAAATCAAAAGAAAATGGAAGGGTAGGGAGGAAAAGATATTTTACAATTCTGTGTTTAGAAAAAAAAAAATCTAGTTTATAAACAACCACGGCCCCTTGGAAAACATGCAAAGGCACACAAAAATTTACAAGTAACTTTTATACATAGGAAGTAAAATACACCATTTTTCATAGAAAAAAAAAAAAAAAAAGAAAAGCAACTCTATGAACTGGCCCTAAATATTTAGACTGCACAAGTGATGAACTGGAGCCTCCTCAACCAGCTGTTGGCTGAAAGTCTTAAAAAGAAAGAATGAGTGGAGCCAAGGTCCCACCAGCACAGGCTCTGGATTCCACCCTGGTTGTGTTTGCTGGAGATTTGGCTGAGCCAGATGTTCTACAATGGCCGTGCCACTGCTTCCAAATCCCAAATTATTGGAGAAGAACAACCAGGCAGCATCAGCTTTGGCTACACCTGGATGCTTCAGGTGCCTACAGATCTGCTGAGCTGGGGCTGAGGAGGAGCGGGCCTGGTGAGATACAGACGTGATGCATCTTTAAGCTGCACTGAAATATAGCAGGCTGAGAAGTGCCTTGGTATCAGAAATAAAATCTGTCAATATTTGGCTAAAAACTGGTCCTGTCCCACCTCTTCATGAATAGCTAGCACACATGATTGCAAGTCACTGATAGGTCATGACTGCCTCGGAGGACCTGATCGCCCCTAATTCTGGGGGAGGTATGTTTAAATTAATAGCACCCAGGACCTCGAAAAATATTTGTGTAGTAAAGTCACAATTTCTCTTTTGTACAACAAATATAAAAATAAACAGATACAGACTTAAATTAACATCGGTTTCTAAAAATCCAAACCAGTTGGCTGAAGATAAAAATACGCAATTTTAACTTGAATTAAGCATTTTAGGATATTTCTGTTGGAATAATAACCCTTCCCCTGTCCCCTTTCTGTCACCTAGGTACATCCCCAGCTGTTTGGATTTTTATGTGCTCACAGTAACCCCCTGGGTTTTACTCCAAGAGCCCTCACATCCCTTTCCACCACCTTCCATCCGTAATTTTCATGGATCCTACACTAGAGTCGAGGTGTTTTATGTGCTCTTGCAGTCCCCATGAAGCTGACTGCACCTCTCACTCTCTCCAATTCAATTCCCAGCCCATTTGGCCCAGGATGTCCCAGATTCTTGCTGCAGTGTTGGATGGGCTTGAACCAGACCATGCACACCCCAAAGCTTCACAGCGGGCAGAAACGGGGAAGCTTTTCCTCACTGCCAACATCTCCAATGCTCCCAACCAGCAGCTTTTCTAGGATGTGTTCCAGCTGTTTTCAACACAAATTTATTTAGTAAGAAAAAGAAATAGTTCAGTTTTCCTATCTAAAGTAAATACTGTACACCTTGGACAACAATACTACATAAACAAAGATGACACGAAGGGTCACTTCTCTCCATCCACCCCAAAAGTAGCTTTTCTGTGCAGCATTTTTGGAGACAGTGCAAAGCAGCTCCAATTTCAGGTTTTATGAAAGGTTTCTTTCCAAATTCGGATTTTACGGAGAAATAAATCCCAGTGGTGGGACAAACTGAATGATAAATGTCATTTAAATGTCATTTCCTTGCTGATTTCATGGTGTTTACAGAATTAAAGAAGCGTTTAATCATATAAATACTTTTGGTCTTTGTTTTGAAAGAGCTTGATGAGATGGCTCTTTTATCTCTCTAGATTAAACCAAACATGTTCTGGGCGTAAGAGCAGCTGTGAAACATCTGCCAAATAGAGGGAAATATTTTCCCATTTGTTATCCAATATTACAATTCACTTATTGAGCAGAAGGACTGCGCATTTACAAGAACTGACAAACCACTCTTGACTTGGCCTTCTCATGACTGATGAGGTTACTGGATGTGTGTGTATCAAAAACCCACCAGATTTGTGTTTAGACCAATCATAAAAATTCATTTCCAACATGCAGCAGAGAATATCCTTCTGCCTTAAAAGAGCAGCTCATGCTGAGCCTTCTCTTGGCTTTGAAATGCATTTGGGTGTACGTCAAGACAAAAATATCAAAATATGGTATAACATCATTACAACACCTTATGAGTTTTGCAAAACTCACCATCCTGGATATCAAATGCTCACAGGTACAGCATTTGCACTGAAAGTGGGGATTTGTTGGCTTCACAAATTGGAAAGGAAAAATTAATCTACTCCAATTCATGCTGCAACTTGAAAGTCCCAGGACTGCACACACCACAAGGAGCTTCACAAAGGGAAAGTGAACCTGTTTCCTACAGATGCAACCATTCCTAGCAGAAATAGGATTAATTTTATCACTACTCAACTACTATAAAACAACCAGCACTGCTGTATAAACCAATACACTGCATTTAACTGAAGTTATGGTGTGGAGTATAGGATGAGATGTGCCAGCACAGGAGCCCCAATTCTCTGACTGCTCAGAGGTTGCCAGACTTGCAAAATACCTGGGAGTGTTTGACCAGCAAACACCAAACCTGCTCTTTGGATGATCTGGTGGCCTTGTTTTCTGCAGTGAGGATCTCTGCCACCGTTTTACACCCTGCTCCAGGCCCACAAAAACCTCAATTTTGGCTGCCAAGAACATCCCCAAACCCCATAGTTCGAGGTACGTAGCGGTGCTGCTGCACGCCACCTCAGTGGGAAAACATCACTTTTTATCCTCTTTTGCACAGAAACCATCCAACATACACAAAGGCACTCTGTCAAAGCCCATCCTCTCCCCAGACAATGCAATTTTTCAATGAGTTTCTCATTTCAAAGTGTCCAGCGCCTGGACAGCCGCTCACTCCCGAGTCTGCTCATCCTCACACCCATCCCAGGAGAAGCTTCACACCCTAAAAACACCATCCAGGCCCAGGCTGAGATCCCTGAATCTGCTGCACGTGGAGCCACCGCCGTTCTGTGTAGCAACACCTCTGGTAAAATGAAACTTAGAACAGTTTATGGTCGCTGAATGCCCCTAGAGAAACAAAAACACGAGACGGAAAGATACAACGCTGCACGGGTGCGATGAGATGCCAACAGCTGAGTCAGAACCTGGGGTCTTTTTTTGGGGTTTTTTTTTTTCCCCCTTTTCTTTTGGAATTCCCTGAAGGAGATCGGCAAGGAGGGTACGGGCAGAGCTGATGCCGTTCAGAGGAGCTTTGGCGTCTCTGGAGATCAACAGAGAGCTCTCCCAAAGAAACCTGCACCTTCCCTGGGGGTTTACTGCTTCACAGCAAAGATTCGGAAAGCGTTCCCATCCGAAGGATTCTTCAAGCTGGAGACAAAGAAGAGAGGAAAAGAAAACAAACACGGAATGAACCAAGTGAGGATACCGCAGAACCCAAACGGGCAGCTCTGAATTTCTCCTATCTCTTTCCTACCAGGAGCAGGAGAAAGATAAAGGATGAAAAAGAAGCGGCACAAATCCATGGTTTCACCTTTTTTTTATGTTTTCAATCCAAATCTAGAGTGTTAATGCCAACAAAAGAAGCTGGAAGACGACAGACTCTCTTACAGCCCTAGCTTTTATCCAAGGAACACTGTGCTCCCTTGTGCAGAGATTCAGGAATAAAGAGGAATATGTTTTCCTAAAAAAAAAAGTTGTCAAATAGGCTGGCAGGTTCCCAGGGCCTGTCTGGCTTGGCTCCGAGTGCTGGGAGTGGGAATGGCCAGATCAGCTCACGTTAAATGGCAATAAAGATGGATATTCATTTTCAATCTGCAGAGGGGTCCCCAGATGTTCTGACTCCAAGCTGCTCGGGGTGGCTGTGTCATAGGGAAAGGGGGTGTTTCTATTCCCAGGTCCTCCAGCATTGACAAAACTCAGGAAAAATACAAAATTTCATATTCCCACAAAATAAACATTGCAACAAGTGTAAGGACCCAGTAAATCCTCAAGGCAATCTTTTCCCATACCTGTTTGGGTGTGTATCTTCACCCAAGGTTATTTCCAGTGTCCTAAAGGGTAAGGGTTCACCTTAATCTTGGAAAAGCTATTTCACTGTCTGGTGGATCTCACAGCAGGAAGCTGCCCCTTCTTGCTGAGTGTAAATAACATTTTCCAAATCTTAATCCCTGCTGTGAGGAGGTCTCTGGTTTCCCTCACCTCTCAGATCAGCACTGGCTACTCACAGTTCACATCCCCTAGAGTGGTGGGATTTATTCTTAGCTAGGGCACAGTTTGCCATCTCAGTAAAAGGTTGTCTTTTGGTGTAAAAGATAAGTGAAAGCAAGATTGAGATAGAAAAAACATCAAAGGAAACAGGAGGTTTTTCACCTAAATCCAATTCTTCAAATTGGAAAATGCTGGTCCTGGTAATCTATATTAAAACCCCCATATTCAACAGCTGTAGCTTTCCTGTCTTAGTCTGTTTTTATTTCTTGGGATGCTCTAAAGCATCCTGGAATATGCATTGTTAGAATAAAACCAGCAAGCTTGATAGAATTTCTAACGGTCTTTAACAGAAGAACTGCACAGAGCAGACAGAGTTAGCAGTGACCAAAAACCCCCCTGACTGTGGGAAATTCTATACTTGCAAAGACAGCCCTGAGAAATCAATGCCATCACACCAATATCTGGAAAAAATACATAACAGATTGAAAGTGAAGTCTCAAATTAGAAAGGACTGGATGAGCTGTGACTGGATTGTTGTGACAATGAGGAGGTGCAGGATTTTGGAAGCACAGATTTGCAATTGGTCACTGAAACCAGCATGGCTGGCCCAAGAGAAACTACAGAAAAAACTACAAGGGTGGCAAATTTATCTTCAATAAGTGCTTGATCATGTCTCAAGAGGTTAATTTACTCCTGCTTCTTTCAAAGAGAATAGAGTACATGAATCAACAAATGCAAATGAATCCCGCACCCCAGAATTGAATGGAAATCCAAATTGTAAAACCCAAACCATGACCCGGGCTGAAAACTGAAAGTACCTGTGCTTGTCTCCTGATGTGTTAAACACCCAGCAAAAAGTATTAATATGGACTTGTGCTGCAACAAAATCTAACAAGGCTTAACATCATCTCCCACCCTTGACAGCAGCCTGAACGCAGCTCCTGGCTGGGGGAAGGCGAGAGCAGGACAACACGCTCCATTTGTTTGGGTGTCACAATTCACAGTGACACTGGGAAGCCACGTCTGTCCGAGCCACCAGCCTGTGGAGCTGATATCTGCTGACTCTCACAGGCAGCTGAACCCGCTGTGCAGAAGAGGAGGAAAGCACAAAGGAAAGAAATCCCACCTCTCTGACTGGACGCCGTTCTTTAAGGAGCCAACGTAGGTTTTCTTCTTTTCTACAGGCATCACGTCCACAAAGCCTCCTCTTTCATCTGAAATGACCCCTGCGTGCACTGCAGTTTTGCAGATACTGGAGCTCTGAAAAATATTTAATTGTTTTGACTTATGCACTGTCTATATTTTATATACGAAGACTTATCAATTCCATCAGCACCAAGAAAAACAGGGAATAGAAAAAGAAACGGTTATGAAACAATTTTGTCCCTCTTTTGGACAAACTAGGGACTAGATCTTGCAGGTATGTCATAATCCCTGGGTGAAAGAAGATCCACCATCACCACAGAGGAGAAGGAGATACTCCATCATTCTGAGGTGGAGCTGCACCTGTGAGATCACCATAGAATCATGGAGTGCTTTGGGTTGGAAAGGACCTTCCACTGTCCCAGGCTGCTCCAAGCCCTGTCCATCCTGGCCTTGGACACTTCCAGGGATCCAGGGGCAGGCACAGCTGCTCTGGGCACCTGTGCCAGGGCCTTCTCACCCTCCCAGGAGCAATTCCTTCCCAATATCCAGTCTAAACCCACACTTCTCCATCTTATCCAGGGCCAAGACTGAACTGAGGACAACTTTCCAGCCAGTGCCTCTTGGGACTGCACCAGAGAAACCTCTGAGGTGAAACTCTGTGCTGCTGACAGCAAAGGTTATTCACACAGTTGCTTGAAAAGGAAATGCTTCTGTTGAATTAAGGTAAATGACCACTAATTATCTGGGACAGTTCTAGGAAAGACAGAAGGGCTGCCTCCATTGACTGGTGTAGTTTTTTGGATGGGCATTACCCCATAAAACAACACCAAATGTGGAGGGAGATTACACTTCTGGAAAGACTGAAGTTTCTCTATTGCACATCCCAGATGTGCAGAGTCAGAAGAGCTGAAGGAACACAAACCAGTAACAACTGATGACTAAGCCCCCAGAGCATCCAGGAGAAGGGAGCAAAAGCAGAGAAGGCTGAGGGATAGCGTAAACTTGGCCATCAGCTCTCTGCAGGGTTTACATACAGCAAGCTGGAAGAGCAGAAGGGAAAAACCAGCTTTGCACAGCGAACTGCAGCAGGTGAAAATCCCAACCCCAGGAACGCCCTGACTGCTGAAAATCCAAGTACCACAGAACCAGTGCCAAGTACAACTCTTCCCGTTGCATACGTAGGGCACAGCCCCAGCTGCTTCCCTCTCACAGCCATATATGGCAGCCCTGCCTTGTCGCCTATATATTTATCACTTTGGATGGCCTATCTCTTGGCAGCCCTCGAGTTGTGAGTGCCAGTTTGGTATTTTGCTTCTATATATGGTCACGGGAGCAAGGGAATGCTGTGCTTGGAAGATACGCGGTGAATTTGCCCTAATATGTGGTGGGAAATCTATAAATCTAAAACTGGCTCGTAAAATTAAACTGTCCTGGATCAATTTGCAGCACTCTCCACTGGGAGACATGCTGAACAATGTTCTTTTCAAAGCATTCCTGCTATTTTTTTTTCCAGGACTTGCTGTTCCGCTGCTCACTCAAAGCTTTGACCAGCAGACTCACCCCAAACCTCCTCTTATCACTGTTGGATTACAGCCCTCTCATGTCCCAGGCCAGGCTGTGCTTTGATGAGTTGATTGCAGAGCTTTTGGAAGATGAGATATTACAAGAATAAGGCGTTCCCTTCCAGGTTCAGGGGTACAGCAGTGTGGACAATACAACAGTTTTCCATGGTGAAGCCCCTCGGGGTGCTCTGAGACCAGTTCCTGATGAAATGAGCCCCAGGGCACACACGACAAAATGACATCACACTTTATAGTGAGTCATTAACAATAGTGTCTGACTATGAGCTTAATCACCTGGAATTTATCACTAGTGTGACTGGTTTAATTATTAAGTTCACATCTCCTGAGAGCTGAATCCCAACTCAGTTTGCTCTGGTGACAAACTCCTGCCTCTGTGCAGGCCATCCATCCATCCATCCATCCATCCATCCATCCATCCATCCATCCATCCATCCATCCATCCATCCATCCATCCATCCTTCTCCAAGCAATCACTGCACAACTGTGGATAAAACCTTATCTCAAAAGTGGGGAAGCTGATCTCTTTCCTGGCTCCACAGGGCTCCTGGGCAGGGATGGGGATGGGTCTCCCCTACAGGATTATGCCACACCAGGAGCCAGGCAGAGTGACAAATGACAGAGCCTCATGGAAGTCAAAAGCTCTTTTACAACCTTCATTAAGATGCCTGGCTGTTCCCACAGCTCCAGCATCGAGGCCAGGTTGGACAGGGCTTGGAGCAAACCCGGTCCATGGAAAGTGTCCCTGCCCACAGCAGGAGGTGGAATTGGATGAGCTTTGAAGTCCCTTCCAACCCAAACCATTCCATGGTTCTATGATCATCCCAGAACCAGGCCTGTCCACTTTTACCATTGAATATTTCTTGCATTTTATTAATTTACCCCAAAATTCAAGCCTCCTCTACGTCCCTGTTCCACAGTCTTACTAATTTCCCCATGAACAATTCCCTGGACTGCTTTTTAAAGCCAAGTGCAGAATGGAAAGGGGGTAAGTGCTTATTGTCTTTTAGATAGCTTATTTAAGAAGACTCAGTTGGAGCCCAGGTGCCCCCAGGGCCATGAAGGTGCCACACTAGACATGAAGTTGGCTTCCCAAAGCCCTCCCAGAAGACCATCACTTGTTTCATCCAGCTCATTGCCTGCTTTAATTTCTCCTCAGCAGTGGGCTTGGTTAACTCCCAACATCCTGCACACGCCTTTCCCCAAATTCTCCTTGTGTGGTGTGGGTATTTCTCTCACTTCCCATTCTGAGCATTCCCAGCATCCCCACCTCTCCCTTTGCAGCTCCATTCAGAGTCACCTCAAACACTTTGGTTTTTCAGCTGGTTTCACCTGCTTTGCCACCAACCTCATGCCAACCTCAGCACTTTCCTGGCACCTCCACATCACTCTGTTAGCACAGTAGTCCAAAAAAAAGGTTAACCAAAACCTCCAGCAAGTGGCCAAATACTTTTTTATTATTATTGCTTTTTGTTTTTGTCCCAAGCCACCATCCATGCCCCCGTTTATGAAACAATACCCAGGAGGGACTGTAGGAAATGGATTCATTAAAGGACACTAATCCTTTTGCGTCAGTGCAATGCCAGCCTGGGATGCTGCTCCTCACCTAATTCCTTTGTAATCACAGGCCCTGTTCTGGGGTGATCTGGGGGAGGTTTGTCCTCTGTAAAAAAGACAAAACTATTTCCCATTTCCTGCAGGTGGGAGCATGCAGGAGGCAGGTACTGCAGGGAGGCAGCTGCTCCATGGATTTGCCTGTAAGCCAGTCCAGGATAACCTGTTCGTGCAGCTCTACCTTAAAAAAAATTGGTCTTGAGCAAAATTTAAAATTCCAACCCATTTGTTGTTTTTGGGTTTTTGTTTTTTTGTTTTTTTTTTAATTGCTTTCAAAATTGCTCTCCAAATTACTGTATGATTTCTGCAGGATGGATTTTCTCAGCAGTCTGCAAAGCTCCAAGGTGACCTGAGGCTGGGGGTCCACAATCTGCTGACTGTTTCCCCCAGGCTTTCAAAAGCCATGATCCTACAGGCTACAGGGCAGCCAGGGAGCTGGCATTCCTGAACACAGTCCCCGATGGAAAACAGAAAATGAGGAAAAAACCCAAAATAACCAGACACCCGCAAATGGAAAAACATTGAGACCCAGTTTTTAGAGGCCTAATACTAAGACATTTCAAGAAAATGACTCTGCCTAGTTTTAGCATCAAGTCTCTGCTCATCTCCCTGAGCAAAGCTCAGAAAAACAAACTCATAAAACCAGCTCACACACTTTCTTTCCACTGCTCTGAGCTCTGTCCTGGCTGCTCAGAAACTGTTCAGCTCCCGGAAAGAGGAGGAGAGGGGAGAGAAGTCTTTTTCTGTCAACTCTATGGCGTGACAAGATGGAATAAAAACCCTTTGGTGCTCATCTATAAATCCCAAAATGCTTTACAAAGGTGGTCAAGTGCAACCATGATTTCACAGCCAGACCCCAAAGGCTTGGGGAGGTTAAGGGACATGACCAAATCTAGGAAGGAGTCAGTGCTGGAGAGTAGGAGGGCTCACCAAACCCAGTGGCCACAACTCAAGGAGTTGTGGAGTGACACATCCAAGTCCTTCACAACAAATCAGTGCTGGGCAGCAAAAGATCTCCCCGAGCCTGCTGACCCCATCTTTCACCCCCTTTTTGCCCATCCCCACATGGAATAACCACAAGAGAGTTTGAATTTGTCCCCTAAGCCCCAGAGTGACCCCAGCTCTGGGACAGGGCTGTCAGGATACGCAGGGGAAGGTTCGTACTCACATCCGCGTAAACGTTGGTGCCAAACACCGGCGCCCAGTACGACGGCTCGTCCTTGCAGTGGGCTGGGCAATAAATCCTAGAAAACAATGTATTCAGATTTATTCTCCACATCAGGGCTGCACAGGAAGGCGAGCTGCATTCCTGGGAGATTTCAAGTGCCTGCATCTGGTCTGCAGGTGGCAACAGCGAATTTGATTATTCGCTCCCCTCAGATGACATTTGGTTGTTGCTGCAAAACTGCAAATAGAGGGATTTGGACCAGCAGAAGAGGGATTGGTCTTTTATGACCCTTTCAAGGGGGAGCACCTGTATTTTTGCTCAATTCTGTGCACATAAATCTCTGCATGTGTTTGTGCCCCTCTGCCCTGTCACTTACTCCTGCACAGTTTCCAGAACAAACTTCTTCCATGTTTAAAGGGTGAAAGGAAAACCACATCCAAAACCCAGAAAATGCAGAAGCAAAATGTCAAAGAGCATGCAGTTGCACGCTCACACATGAGAGTGTGCTGGGACAGGATTGTGCAGCCTGGCTGATACGTTACTGAAGCCATCCAAAAACGTAAAGTGAATTTTCTACAGTGATGCCAAGAAAAGCATGGCAGCAGGAGGAAACATGCCATTCCCAACCCCCTCCTCCAGTTCAACCAGCATGATCAGCTCTTCTCCCACCAGCCCTCAAATTCAGGGCCCTCAGCAGCTCTGTTAAGCTGCCCCTCCTTAGGACAGAGGTTTAAACCCAACAGATTTGTGTTACCTTGGGCAGTGGCTTGCTGGCTTTTTGAAGTGGCACAGTTCAGCTACTGTGGTGTAACAATCCAGAGTCTGTGCTGCCAAGATAAACGTGGAAAGGCAAATTATTAGACCCAAAAGCTCAGGCTGCTGCAGAAAACACAAATCAGAGCCACACAATGCATTTGGTGAGACCCTTGTCCAACTGAGAGGACCAGGGGTAAAGCTGCTCCAGCAGCCGGGTCCCAGGACTGGGTCCACCAGCACTCCAGCAGGAATTCTACAACCACACTACAACGTGGGCTTAAAAAGGTCACAGCTTTCAAAAGAGACAAGCAGCTGATGATCCACAACTCGTGGTTTTCCTACAGCTCCAGATGTGGAGCCCAAATAT
Source organism: Promerops cafer (assembly GCA_013398275.1). Taxonomy (NCBI): domain Eukaryota; kingdom Metazoa; phylum Chordata; class Aves; order Passeriformes; family Nectariniidae; genus Promerops; species Promerops cafer. The sequence continues at coordinate 3,079,479 of VZSE01010539.1, read as the reverse complement.
CCTGACACCTACAGCTCTCCCTGAAAGGGGCTCAGGTGGATCTAATCAAAGGGATGGTTCTGCGTTGGAGGAATTTTTCAAAGATATTCATAAAGAGGGAATTGTTTAAAAAGTAGAGCAGTGTTTATTTATATGCCCATCAGAAATGTGATGACTCACTGTTAAAAACTAATTTCACATGTATTGTGTTTTTCATTACATTACTGCACAAGGACATTAACCACTATTTTATTTTTCAGTTTTTATAAGTGTTGACCCTTGACTGAGGCTTTTAAAGATGGATGGCTCAGCTTCCATCCCTTTACTATCAGCAGCTGAAGTCTGGACCCCACCATGATCCATCAGCAGGAGATGCTGCTGGAATGGGCCCATTATCACCCATTTCTCTGCCTTCCTCTTAGATGCCCCCAAGAAAATGAGGTGGGTGGTGGTGGAATTGCCCAAGGTGGGTGGCCAGTCACTCTAAGATTTTGATCAGCCTGGATCACCACTCCAGGGTTTGGTTGTGGCAAAAAACCATTAGACACAACCACTGAAAATGAAAAAGAGCCCTGAAAGGAATGATGTTTTCAAGTACCCCATAAAACTCCAGCAACAATATTTTTTCCCCTCAGCATTTAAAACTTACTTGTGACTTTGGAGACCATGAATGCATTTGAAGGTTTACTTTTCCTGTAAAGCAAGCAAACAAAAAAAATTATTAAAAAAATAAGCAGAGTAGAATTATTTGGATCACTGTGTCTACATGAGAGCAACAAAGATCACTGAACATCTGCTTGTGTTTGAAGCTAACACCAACAGTTTTTGGTGAAGGCAGTACCTGAATGACTCCACACCATTCCTGGTGGACTTCACAAAAGCAGGTGTCCTCCCTTTCCTCGTGATATCCACCAGCCCTCCTTTGTTGTCCAGGATTCCATAATGGATTGCAGCACGACATATGCTGGAGGACTGACAAGAGATAGATGAATAAATGGGGTGTGAAATAAATCAAATAAATCTCATTCACAGAGCAACGCTGCCCAACTGCTACGCGAAAAACGGAGAAGAAATGAAACCACCACCAAAGCACCAAGTGGAAAATAAGCTGAGTACACTCCTTTGGAATCTGGTTGTTAAATCCTCCTCTCCCAATACGGCCTGATTCTTTTATTACTATTATTTTAAGCACTGCCTGGTTGAATGGCAAGCTTTTCTTTTTTTTAAATAACAAAACCATACATTTAAATACAATTTAGAGGAAAAGCAGCGTTGGAAGTGAGCGACCAGTCTGAAATATTTCCGGTTCTTGACAAAATATTCAAACCCAAAATATTTCTGCTGACGCCACTTGGAGGGCTTGGGTGTCTGCATTCACAGAAGCTGCAGGGCAAAGACACATCAGGGGTGATGCAGTCACGCACCAACAGTTGGAATAGGGAAAGAAAACCTGATTTTACCCAAAAAAACCATTTCATCTTCCAACATCCTTCATCCCAAAAGTAGTTTTGATGAGAAAATAGTGTCATGCTTTATTTATAAATTATCTTACTAATTTATGATCAAGCAAATCGGCCCAAAATATTATTTAGTTACAAAATTTAACAGTGTTTTTTATATAAAGTCCCTGTTCAGATGACTGCTGCCCACATGAGCAAAGAGATCTTTGTAGGAGCTGCCTATTGATCCTCATCCCTCACTTTCCATGGGTGTCCTCATTAAGGACAATTCCGTGATCAAATCACGTCTGGAACCTCTTTGCCTTCCCACAGTCTGTCCCTTTTTTCAACACCAAGATGAGGAAAATGCAGATAATCTTTATTAGCACCATTTTACAGCACCACAAACGGAGAATATGAGAAGCCAAATTACACCAGAATGGCTGGCATTTCCCATCTCTGTCATTACCACTGACTCTCACAAATTACATCCAGGAGCTATTAAAAGGTACTTACACTTTCATAATAAAATGTTCCAAAGATCTTTCCCTTACTGTACAAGCAGCCAGCTGGGCACAAATACCTAGAAAAGATATTTATCTTTGAGGGTGGTGAAAAACAATTCAAGAAAAACAGACTTTGACTCTATTTCATGTAATAGTCATTCCATTCATTTCACGTAGTTCTCCTGTTTTAAAAACAAGATTGCAAAATAGCTACTTTTTAAAACATTTGCTCCACCCTCCTTAAGAGCCCGACCAATATTTAGGTTCTGTGGATTTGGTTTTTGCCCAAGTGATAAACTGTCCTGTTCTCTGCAGAAACCTTAACCAGAAGTTCTTGACTGGCTGGGAGGGGACAAGCCATGAATTATTGGTCTGGCTTGGACAGCAGTGGAATGCATGAAAAAGGCTCAAAAAATGACTCTGCTGAAATTTATTAAATTATTTTGGGCACATGAAACTGTGGATCATCATGGCTGAGTAAAATTATCCAAATCACCTTATTGCCAGGCTTGGCTGAAGGCTTGAATTAAGAGAAATTTAGGGGATTTTTTTTTGTTGGGTTTTGGGGTTTTTCCTAAGGAGATCTACCTAGAGAGTCACAAAAAACATATAGTGCAACCTATCCTGTTTGCAAGAACTGAGTAATATTTAGTAATAAAACATAAATATTTATTAAAAATATGTATTAAAAATATTTAGTAATAAAAAAGTAAATATTTATTTACTTTTTCCCTCAGCACTCCAAGAAGTACCAACAAAACCCTACCTGTTGCACGTTGAGCCTCTGCACTTGTCTCTCATCTTGGTTTCACAGGTAATGACTTGTGCTGTGGAGAAAAAAAAATCAAATAAATACATTTTTTAGAAAGGAAATTGCTCAGCCTGCTCCTGAGCTGCAGAAATGAGCAACCTTGACACATCTTTCCTGGAGGTCTTTAGTGCAGCAAGATAAAAATCTGATTTTATCCAGCCTGGAGCAGTTGGTGCCTCTTTAGCCCTTCACCTGAGACAGGTGTCTTTGGAANCCAAGTGATAAACTGTCCTGTTCTCTGCAGAAACCTTAACCAGAAGTTCTTGACTGGCTGGGAGGGGACAAGCCATGAATTATTGGTCTGGCTTGGACAGCAGTGGAATGCATGAAAAAGGCTCAAAAAATGACTCTGCTGAAATTTATTAAATTATTTTGGGCACATGAAACTGTGGATCATCATGGCTGAGTAAAATTATCCAAATCACCTTATTGCCAGGCTTGGCTGAAGGCTTGAATTAAGAGAAATTTAGGGGATTTTTTTTTGTTGGGTTTTGGGGTTTTTCCTAAGGAGATCTACCTAGAGAGTCACAAAAAACATATAGTGCAACCTATCCTGTTTGCAAGAACTGAGTAATATTTAGTAATAAAACGTAAATATTTATTAAGTATTNAGAACTGAGTAATATTTAGTAATAAAACATAAATATTTATTAAAAATATGTATTAAAAATATTTAGTAATAAAAAACTAAATATTTATTTACTTTTTCCCTCAGCACTCCAAGAAGCACCAACAAAACCCTACCTGTTGCACGTTGAGCCTCTGCACTTGTCTCTCATCTTGGTTTCACAGGTAATGACTTGTGCTGGGGAGAAAAAAAAATCAAATAAATACATTTTTTAGAAAGGAAATTGCTCAGCCTGCTCCTGAGCTGCAGAAATGAGCAACCTTGACACATCTTTCCTGGAGGTCTTTAGTGCAGCAAAAATCTGATTTTATCCAGCCTGGAGCAGTTGGTGCCTCTTTAGCCCTTCACCTGAGACAGGTGTCTTTGGAATGTTAGCAGGGAAGTTGCAGCTGACAGCTGAAGGCTTTGATTTACAGCCCGAGGATTGCAGTCAGAGCTCTCACTCTCCTTTTAATTACAGACTCTCCAGATGCTGGCAGATAAACTTGAAAAGGACCCGCTGCCTTGCCCCACCTTGTTTTCTCAATAAGTGTCTTTTAATTAAAAGCAGTTGGAAAACAACTCAGGAAGTACCAGCAGCTCCACAAATAACTTCAGAAATATTCCCAAGCAAGAACTAAAGAGGAAACAAGCTATAAACCCCAGAAAAGTTGTGAAGAAGGGTAAGTGCTGAGTGTAGAGTTTTCTAAAAGAGAAATAAACCAAGTATTTCCTAAATTTATTACTGATTGAGGGGACTTTTGGTACATTGATATTTTATTGAGATAAGGAGGACAGGGACTGCTGGAGTCAGAGGATGTCGCGGAGATGCTCTGAGAGCTGGAGCCCCTCTGCTCTGGAGCTAGGCTGGGAGAGCTGGGGGTGCTCACCTGGAGAGGAGAAGGCTCCAGGGAGAGCTCAGAGCCCCTGGCAGGGCCTGAAGGGGCTCCAGGAGAGCTGGAGAGGGACTGGGGACAAGGGATGGAGGGACAGGACACAGGGAATGGCTCCCACTGCCAGAGGGCAGGGATGGATGGGATATTGGGAATTAGGAATTGCTCCCTGGGAGGGTGGGCAGGCCCTGGCACAGGTGCCCAGAGCAGCTGGGGCTGCCCCTGGATCCCTGGCAGTGCCCAAGGCCAGGCTGGACACTGGGGCTGGAGCAGCCTGGGACAGTGGAAGGTGTCCATGCCCATGGCAGAGGGTGGAATGGGACGAGCTTGAACATCCCTTCCAAACCAACCCAAACCATTCTAGGATTCTATGAAGCGACTGAAACAAACACGTAACTTTTGCAGATCAATGTGCAGAAGGTACAGGTTGTTTTTGAGAGCTTTGCTCACCACTTCTAGCAGCTTTCTGCACAATTAGCAGTGAATTTTCTCACCGATCACCTCGTCCTCTGCTCAAACCTCCTCCCAGCTTCTGTATCCCTGAGCCTCCTCATCACTTCCCACACCTTTTCCCACAGAGGTGCTCCAAAACTCATAGGAGGTGAAAAAGAGAAAGGCTGTGAGATCTTTTTCCACAGAGGTGCTCCAAAACTCATAGGAGATGAAAAAGAGAAAGGCTGTGTCTTACTCATGTAGGATTCTGGGGTGATTTTCTTGGGCCTGATGGCTTTGCTGGGTTTGTTTTCTGGAAGGTGGAACTGCACTGGCTTCTGCTCTGCCACCTGTGGGATCTCCACCTCGTTGGTCTCGTCTGTCTCAGCCACGACGGGATCCTCGTAACGGTGATCTTGGCAGAAGAGGGGGTTCAAAATAATTACAGTGTGCTCACACTGCTGGGCAAGTCAGGTTCGTGTTTTGTGGGGATGATTTAGCTGGACAAGGGTCTGCTTTTAAACAGCTGGGAGATCAAAAATACCCATTGGAGGCAGCACAGGGCTATTGCCAGGACGCTCCTCTCCTGCTCCTCTGCACATGAAGCAGCATTTACAGCACCTCACAATAAAGATTTGAAGGCATCCCCATTAATTAGTGAAAAGAAGTGCTGATTTTCCTTCCTCTGTTTCCCACTGAGCTCTTCCCTCTGGAGGAAAACACAGATTTGCTGGAGGGCTCATATTCCATCGGAGCATCCCCTTCCTTCTCCCTGCTGCAGCCCACCTGCACCCTGGGGTCCTCCTTCAAACCCCTCAAGGTAAAAAATGAGGAATGCATGGTGGCACCAAAATAAGCCTCTGCTTTGGGCAAGTCTCCAGGGAATCTCCCTGTTTTCAAAGAGCCCAGTTCTCTGGGAAGCAAAACACTTGGCAGGAGAGCAATGACCCCAGGAGATCCTGGATGCTGGGGGTAGCACTGCAGCACTGGAGGGCTCACCCTAATAACATGTTTTACTCTACTGACCTCTCTTCCAAAAATACTCCACAGGTCAGGAAAAACCCTTCAGGATCACCCTCCTCTCCTCCAAAAATACTCCAAAGGTCAAACTCTTCCACAAAAATACTCCACAGGAAAAACCCTTCAGGAACCCCCTCCTCTCCTCCAAGGGACACGAATCCCTACGTTCATTTTGCATCCCTGAAAGCCAAGGTGGGGAGGTAGGCAAAGGCTCCATCCGTGGCCCCCAAAGGAGCAGGGCAGGCAGCCAAGCTCTGCCCACCCATGATGGCTCTGCCAAGCCCTGGAGAACATTCCCTTCCCCAACAAACCCCGCCAGGACGGGATGGCTCCTGCCCGCAGCCTGCCAGCGCTCAAAACCCCCTGCAGCTCCCATGCCAAACCCATGGAAGGCCAGAGCTGCTTCTCCCCATCCAAGCTCTCTGTTTTCACCAGGAAAACGTGCTGAATCCCAGCTCCAGATTTTCAGCAGCTCAGGGATTCTTGCTTTCAGTGGCTGACGATTTCCCACGTTTCCCGACGTCGGAATTTTGAGGATGGCTAATTAAAAGGGGCATGAAGCTGTGGCTGGTTCTACTTAGAAGCTTCCACGCTTTTGCTCCAGCCCTGTCCCCCACCCCAGAGGTGCCCCAAGCCCCCAGCAGGCACCTTTGTAGCAGAGGTTGTTCTGGCAGCTCCCCCCGTAGCTCGGCGGGCACTCGGAGCAGGGACGGCCGGTCTTGTACGGAGCTTCTCCAATCCAGTTGCCCCTGGGAGCACAGCAGAAATGAGCACCCATCAGACACCCAAATACCCTTCCAAGCCTCCAAAATGAGAAACTTCATCCTGGCCTAGAGCAACTAAATAAGGACTAAACAACCAGCCTTGTAGGAAAGATGTTCCTCCTCGTTTCGTCTCTAAAATGACATTTTTTAGAGGTTTACTAAAATCGTGTGCCATATCGCTTTTATATTACGTTCCAATATGAACCTTATGTAAACAGAAATAAATCAATGAATTACTGCATTTTGCTGAAGAAACTCCCCAGAAACAACAGTCCATTTTGGCATTCTGTCCTGCAAGTTTTAGGGGATGAGGAGGTTGAAGGAGCTGGAGTTAAGCTGTGGCTAGAAACTCCTGGGTTATGCTCTTTCAGCTGTCTCCACCTATAAGGCTACATGAGGACAATGTGCACCGACGCCAGAGAGAAAAGATTAAGCAGAAATGGCAGAAATAGAGTATTTTTCCATCCAGCAGCTCTGAATGGATGATGTGTAAATCGCCCAGCCTGCTGTGGGGGCTCTGTGGGAGATGCTGTTATCCTCAGGAGGAGCAGGTTGTTAAATCCCACCAAACCACCAGCAAAATGCTCATCTGACATGGGGAGAGGGGCTTAGAGAACCCACCCAGAGAGCTCTGCCTGGGACACGAGAGCTGCAGCCCCACACTTCTGTTTCCTTGGCATTATTCTGCACTGTGACCCCCTGAAGTCAGAGGCTCCCCAAGCCACTCTGTTTGCACAGAGCAATTTCCCTATTTCATTTTGTTTTGAAGCTTTAAATTGCCAAGGGCTTGGAGTGGGAATGTTTCTTCTATCAGCCATTAAACCAGAAAATATTAACTGCCATTGCCAGGTAGCAAACTTCTCCTGGATGTAGTAGGCAAGAAATATGATTTTCATTTTGAAATCTAATCAAACCGGCGAGCTAGTGAAATCTTGACTGCTGCAGTTATTTCAGGGCTTTTTGGCATTAACCACCACCCCATCCCTTCCCACCCTCTGACAGCAGAGAGCAAGCCTTCCTCAGCAGCACACGCCAGCTCCATCCTGGCCATCTCCTGCTCCTCCTTTCCCTTCCCGTGGCAGCAACATCAAAGCTCCAGCCTGGCCCCAGCCTCTCATTCAGTTTTCCAGGCAGCGCTCAGTAGTTTTGAACCAGCCCTGTGCTGCTGTCTAAAGAAAAAATTTAAAGCCACAACCACCAGTCTAGACTGCCTGAAATCTCTTCCCCAGATCCTGAGCTAGTTAAGCAAGCTGCCAGTTTTGGGAGGGCTGGAGAGAGCCCAGCTGCTCTGCCTTACTTGGGGGAGTAGTTGCAGACCAGGTAGACAGCGTTCTCCCAGATCTCCCCCCACACATTCATCTGCTTGCAGACATTCACAGCACAGCCAATCCTGTTGGTCGTGGCCCAGACTATCTGTAAGGGAAACGTTATTGAAAATAAGCAAATTACCCCAATCTAGACACGGGGGGATGTGGGGAGTGTGGGTACAGACGCCTTGGAGTGCTTTACCTGGGTGTAATGTGTGCACATGGCACCTGTGCACCTGTCTGGGCACCACGGGTTGCACTCGTGAGGATATGGGAATGTGTAATCTTTCACTTCATCATACCAGGACTGGACGTGGAACGCTGGAGATCGATACCTGAGGGGGAAAATGCAGCTGGAATCAGGATGTTCTGGTAGAAGTTTTCAAATTTAAAAAAAAAAAAAAAAAAAAGGTTTTTAGAATGTTAAATATGAAGGGTTAGATGGGATATTGGGAAGGAATTGCTCCTGGGAGGGTGAGGAGGCCCTGGCACAGGGTGCCCAGAGCAGCTGTGGCTGTCCCTGGATCCCTGGAAGTGTCCAAGGGCAGGTTGGATGGGGCTTGGAGCAGCCTGGGACAGCGGAAGGTGTCCCTGCCCATGGCAGGGGAGTTGGAACTGGAAGATCTTTGAGGGCCCTTCCAACCCAAACTGTTGTGTGTTTCTATGTTTTTTTTCCCTCAGATTCACAGCCTGACCTGACTCTGTATTATTTTTAGGTTTGACATGATCCTCAAGTGCTGCTGACCTGAAATGCCCTCTCACTTTTCCACTCAACTACAAAATAACTTCTAGTTTGGTGGAAAGCTGTGTTTTGAAAGTAAACAGAAGTTAGGCTTTGCCAAACACCTTAAACCAAAAGCCATCATGTACCTATTTTACCACGGGGCAATTTGCTAAATCTGGAAGTTAACTCGCAGCCAATGCTGTAAGAGCTTTGAAAGTGAGTGGGCTTTTCCTCACTCACATCCCACCAGGAGCTGGTGTGGAGTAGTTGGTGCACTGCACTCCTATCCTACCTTTTTTTGGCAGCAATTTTCCCCTGCACCAAGCCCCCTGTAGCCCGTGTGTAATCTCTGCCTCGGATACCTCGGGCTGAGGCAGTGCTGATGCTGTTTGTGCTGTTTGGGGGGCACAAATGGTGTCAAAACTACCTGTGGAAACTCATGCACATTTTACACACTGCTTACACAGTGAGCAAACAGAGTGATCTGCAAACTGCACCAAACCCACTGCTTTTTGATTGCTTCCAACAGCTCACACGAAGCAAGCTGCCAGAAATCCAAATGATATCATTACCAACTGGAGCTTATCCTTTCAGCCAACTTTTCATTAAAAATCGTTCATGAGAAGTATTTTAAAAACATCCATCTCATGATGTCATGAAGCGAATACTTTCCGAATCCTATTTTACAGGGGAGGGAATGGAGGCAGTCAAGTTATGGCCCATTCCTGAAAAAAGCTGAGATAAATCTGATTTTTCTTTCCTCTCAGGGACCGCAAAGGGAGCAAGATTGGATCTTCCTCCATCAGGAACCCATGGCCATCCTGAGCACTTGTAGGACAGCCAAGAACAGCACGATCTTTTGGCTTTGTTTTCAATGAATTAACCACTCTACTTTCCGAACATTAAAATGGGCCCAATTTTTACAACAGGATAATTTCACACCAGCAAATTTCCTTTGCTTTCCACCAAGTTCTACCTGATTTATGACAAAGATAACTGGACTTCCACCCAGGAAATGGGGGAAAAACGCTCAGGGCTCCTGAGCAAGTACAAGATGTTTGCTGTGCAAAGCAGGTTTAACCTATAACAAACTTAAAAACAGGGGCTTAACAATAAACAAATTTAACCTTGAGATGGAGAGGAAAATCCCTTTGGAAGCCTTCATGTCAGCTATCCTAACTGGGTTAATGACTCTAGTTTAACAACTTGTCCCAGAAATTGAAAAAAACCCTGTAAAGTGTTTTCAGTAAAGAAAAACCAGGAGCCAGATAAATATTTATGGAAAACACAGGAAGAGATAATTAAATTCTGAACTGAATCCAGACAAAACCCTGAGCTGAATCCAGACACTACTCCTGAAAAACTTCAGCCTTCAGCTGCATGATGCCAGAACCCCCCTGAAACAGCAGATTTAGGAGCAAGGGTTCAGACTTCTGTACCTGTTCTCAAGGAGGAGGAGTGACTTTAGGTGTGTTACAGAGGTGCTACCCCGAGATCCAGATGGATGGAGGAGCCCAAATCAGCGCTGGTTTCCTGGGAAGTCTCACTGGAAGGTGGCTGCAGGCATTACCACGCTGACCATCCCGCTGAAGCCATCACAATTAATGACCCCCAGCTTTTCTCCCATCTCCCTGGTGCTCCACCAAGCCTCAGAGCAAATCCTTCCAGCTGTCTCTAAAGGAGGAGCCATAAATCACCCTTTGCAATGATCCTGTAGCACCCCAAGTCTTACCTGCCCCAGTGAACTGCCAGGTTCTGCCCAATTGACCTGATGAGGTCACTGGGCCCGTGGTCCCAGATGCACTGCTGAGCCCAAGCGTGCGCCGACCGCTCCAGCTCCTCGTCCCAGGTCTTCAGGGTGTGGGGAGAGAAAAGGACAGGTCAGTTTTTCGTCTCAAACCCGCCAGATCAAGACATTAAACCAACAGCAGTTAGTGGAGAAAGACTAAGGTACAGATCACACCCACCTTTTCTGGCCTGTCCTGGTGAAGCCACCACATTTCTGAGCTAAAATCATATTTCTCAGCATGTTCCCCTGCCATGAAAGTCCAGGGCACTAAAGGGGCTGTGATTCTTCCCCAGCTGATGCCATGCTTCTGAGGAAATGCCTCACTCAGGTCATCAGAAAACACACAAACCCACGTGGGGAGACCTCAAGAACACATCCAGACCATCCACCCTAAACCACAAGATATTCTTGGCAGTTGTTTTTCTAATCTGTTACAAAAAATTGAAAATTAAAATTCAAGGTTGGAGATCCCATGATCTCCAACATGACATGTTTCTGAGTCCTGCAAGAGTTCTGACATACACTCAGTGCTTTGATTATTTCAGCATGATTTTTCATCCACTGTCCTTACTGTTGGGATATCTCCAGGCTTTCCCACCAAGGGGAACTCCAGCAGTGGAAGCTGTTGGACTGGAGAGCTCCACTACCTCCACCACCAAACAGCTGGAGATCTTTGATCCAACCTCTTGATCAAGGAGTGTGGGTCTGAGGCTCTCAGTCTCAGCTCCCCTTCTCCTTCCAGAATAAATGGGAGTCCACCAGTGGATCCAGTCAAATACATCAGAGGTGGCAAAGTCGCAGGGTTTTTAAGCTTTTTTCACGCCCACTGAAACAGGCATCACGTTAGAAGTGACAAATCCCCTTTCTGTTCCCACTGAGGGCAGGATGCTGGGGTGAGATCACTCCTCATGGAATATCACACAGTTGTGAGCCAAAGGAGAGCTCCGACATGACACAAAGGCAAACAGGAAAGCAGCTCTGCTGGCTCTGCTGCCCAGGAGAGTATTTGTTCTAAAGGCCAGACTTGCTGGGCCCAGCAGCCAGGGCCCCGAATTCATTGTGTAATTACTGACAGCTGCTCTATTCAGAACAGCCCTTAGAGGATAATTCATTGGGATTAAAATATTACCGCACATTCCTACAAATAAAACCAAAGAGAGGAGAGGTCTTGTAATGTGTATCCAGCCCGTCCACGTGCCAGCATGAGACTGTCCTCTTTGGACATTCACCACCACAACCAGCTGCTCTTTCCAAGTCCTGTCTTCTCCAGAAGAAAAGCAACTTCTGATCGCAAACATTTCAAAGGAGCTGTCAGAGCCTGGAGGGCTGCAGGGCATGCAGGCTCTCGAACCCATTTAAAAACCATCAAGTGTTCATTCTGAGCATATCTGCACACACTCTCAGGCAGTTGGAGCTGGGATGGGGAAGGGCTGTGCATCCCTGGATAAGACAACAGGAAAACTTGGTGTGTCTCCACTATCTCAGTGAGGCAAACACGACCTCATCTCACTGCGCTCACAGCCCAGGCCTCCCAGAAGAGCTTATCATGAAGCACTCTCAGCAATCCAGATTCCAGCAGCGTCCCAGGGCTGCCCCAAGCCTTCCAGCTCAGCTTTGGGCTGAGCAGTGACCAAGCAAATTCACGTCAGTCTGCAAAACCCCGTGTGGACACAGCTCTGACACAGGCAACAAAACCATTTTCCTTCTCAGCCCTCCAGCTCCTTGGAAGTGATGGGAACAGACCCAGCACACATCCCCAGCCCTCTGCTCAGGCAGCCTCCTGCAGCCGTGCCGAGACACAGCTTTTTGTGGTTTCCCACTCCGTGGGCTCGGCAGTGACCAGCCACGGCTGCCCTCCCATCCAGCACAAAAGCCACAGAAACCCTCCCAAGATGTTCTGCACTCCGAGCTCCTCAGACTTTCTACCCAGCTTTATTCCCTGCAGCCCTGGAGGTGGAGATGTTCCAAATCTCGTAATTTAATGCAGAGACGTCCTGAGCAATAGGCTATTAAATGGGAATTAAGGCGAGCGTGCGTGTTACATCTCCCTTTGATGCCTTCGGATAAAATAAATGAACTCGGACAAAAGACACTTAACAGGTAATTGGGAAGGGGTTCCATCTCTGCAAGGCTTTTCCCTGCATGAGGAGAGAAGCTCGTTTCTGCAGGCATCAGATTACAAAGCCATCCCATCTAAATTAGAGCAGTTATTTGCCTCTTGCTTCTCAGACGCGAATGCGGTCAGGAGGCTGGAATTATTTCAGAGCAATAAACATGGGGGGAAAAAAGAGATTTCAGACTTTCCCAGCTATACTTGCAAGAATTCTTTGTGCCAATATTCAAAGCAGTATCTAGGAAGATGACTGAAGCCAGAGGTGCAATGAGCCTGTGCTTCCTTCAGAAGCAGAGGTTGAAAATTTTGTGTGATTCCAAGTGCTTTAGCACATGGACTCTCTTTTTTTACTCCTGCAAATTTCTAATGGCCTTTCAAAGTAGAGTGGACAGTGTATATGTAAAATAGATGCATGGCATACACACATCATACCACAACTTGTAGGTCCAGATTTAATAATGCATTCCACAAGGAGTCTGCTCACTCAGCCTGAGGAGTCTGCAAACCCAAGGCCAGACACCTGAATTGCAGTGATCAGGTTACTCGCTCATTTTCCTCCCCAGCTCAGAATTTCTGCAATACTGGCAGCTTCCTTTTAAAAGTGGCATCAAACTCCAGGACTGACATGTCCTGGCAGAGGTCTGGAGATGCTTTTTGCTAACCTCCACAGAGACACTATCCCATCCTGACAGGGAAAGTCACCACCCTACAGTTGAGAGGACGGATGCATACCTTATACATGAAAACAAACTATTTTCCTTCCAGCAATCTGCACTGAGAACAATTTTGCTTTATCCAGCTGTCTCTGAGGCCACCGCAAGAGGAAAGATTTCTGCCTTTCATCACTGCTGAAAGCATCTGACTAAGCCATCTTAAAAGGTCACCATGCCTTAGGATCTATTATGTCCTTTTTCCTCTGAGTCCGTTATGTCCTCTTTACTCTGGGACTGTTAACAGGAGTTTGTTTTGGCCTTGGCACCCATCCACCTCTGTTAAACAGTCCAACTGCACTCTGGGAGTGTCGATCATGGAGCTGGAAGAGGGGTTAAGGTAATCTTGAACTGGCCCTGCTTTGTCAGGAAGTTGTGCCCTGCTCACTCATTTTCCATTAGCACTGAATACCTGTGCCAGCTTTCAATTAATTACACAGACCCAGCAGCTAAGCTGTTTCTTTCTTCATTTTTCAGTCCACTTTGCCTTTATCCCACATGTATATAACAATTCTTTTGATCTCCAGATAAGTCATAGGACTCACTGTGTTCTTGCTTTCTTAATAACAGTGTCCAACAACTGAAGTTCATCCAGTAGCAGTTAAATATGTCCCTTTCCTGGAATATATTAGGTCCCATTTCCCTTTTAGACCACTTAAATGCATCAGATATGGAGCTGGGAGAAAGGATTTTCACAAGGGAGTGTTTGGAGGTTGATGGGCAAGAACAGGCTCTTCCTATTCATCCACAAATTATCCCAGCACAAGTGATGCTCCACTCCAGCACCAAAGGGAAAGAGGAAAGTTTATGTATGCTTCTAAAGACAGACCATCCTCTTAAACGAGTCCAAATGAGAAATGTCCTCTGCAGGACAAAGGATTAAAGAGAAATTCCCGCTCAGCATATACATGGCATTTCCAAGTCATACTGGGTAAACACCAGCACATGAAAGGCTGATTATAGCCCTTCCAAGCAGCACCATCTCATACTCAGCTCCTTTCTTCAGAGCACATAAGGCCCTTTCATTTGCCCTCCATCACCCAAGAAAACCACTAGAAAAGCTCCCTGAGCAAAGGCAAACACAGGAGCGCAACCGCGCCGCGAGCGCAAACAGCGCCGGGCCGTGGACGCTGGGCAGCGGCTGCCCTGCCAGCCCCACGGCCAACCAAAACACCGTGGGCTTGCTCCTGCTTTGTGTTTACCCTCTGGAAATGGATCAAGTTGCCTCTTCTGGCAGCACTTCCCTGCAGGATAATGCTGAGAAAGGGATGCAGTCCCCGGTTCTTAGAAAGGCACAGGGTTTCTGGCAAAAGCGGGACCAAAACCCAGCTGGTGTGGACGGACCGAGGGACAGCTGTCCTTCCTCACCATCCCCTGGCCTCCCTTCTCTTTCCCTTCTCCCTGCAGTCACAAAAGGCAGGATTTTCCATTTGCAGCCCTCACTTCAGCACAGCTGGCAAACAATTTTATATTACATTTCAGTGTACTTTTCTTTTACCCTTTTAAACACGGTCTTAACAGGTCATCCATCATTTGATCCGTCAGCAGGAGCACACGGTTGAAGTCAGACTAGTTTTGGTCAGAACTATATTTGCACACTGGGAAAAGGCACACAAAAAGTAATTATTTGCCTACATCATTTTGTGGCCCTGTAATATTTTGATGGCATAGCAAAAATAGCTCAAAGTAGGGTCTCTGGCATCAGGTGAAAAAAAAAATATTCATGTGAATTGTTGATGGCAAAGGCACATTTCACCCTCTTCCAACTTTTAAGTTCTCCTCTGAAGTGGGAGAATACATTGACCAAACTTTTATTTTGGTTTCCTAAACTACAAAACCCAGCTGCAGTGACCCATCCACTCAGGAACTCCCAAAGCCTTTCCTGCTATTTCCAGTGATCGAAGTTCTTTGCAGATGGAGCCACATTCCTCAGGCCCCATTTACCTGTGGTCCTGTGCAGATTCCCAGGAGCATCGTGGAGGTTTGGCTCGCATTGCTAAGCTCAGGTGATCAGTGCGTGACTAAGGGCAGGTGCCACCTCCAGCACTGGGTTGGCAACCCAAAAACCACCAGAAGATTCCCTGAGCAGACTGTGGTGTCCCCACAGCAGCCTGAAAGCTTTCACAGGGAGACCAGGGGTTAAACACTGGGGAAAATTCGCTGCTTTTAT
Source organism: Promerops cafer (assembly GCA_013398275.1). Lineage (NCBI taxonomy): Eukaryota > Metazoa > Chordata > Aves > Passeriformes > Nectariniidae > Promerops > Promerops cafer. Next base: position 3,064,215 of record VZSE01010539.1, on the reverse strand, counting down.
GACTTGAAGGTAATGGAAGAACCTGCTGAGGCAGGCTGGGGAATTGCCATCACCGGAGATGCATCCAGGGCTGGGCCAGATGCTCCTTTATGAATAATGGAACCAGTCCTGAAACTATGCAGAGGATGGACTCGATGACCCATCAGCAGCCTTTTCCAACCAAAACAGGCCACTGATCTAAAGCATCCTTCACTCTGGAATGAAAGGCTTCGGGAAACCTCTTGGGAAAACTTACTTCAGAGGAAATTTGCTACACCTCTTGCACCGCAAGGAAAATGAAAATAGAGTTAGGAAAAAAAAAAAGTAGTAATAAAGTGCTGTATCAGGCTCTAGACTCACCATGTATTCCATGTTAGAGGCCACTGGATACACCTGTCCTCTCAATTTATTGTGCAGCATCAGTATCTCCTGTCTGTCTGAGAACAAAATGGCTCTCTTGGACCTGGAGTGAGCTTCCCCATCCTGATATTTACTCAGGATGCTCTCCAGATGGCTCGAGTTGGGCAAGATAAAGCACTCAGCTGTCTTTGTCAGCAGCAGCACACATCCAAGAGGAATGATCCAGGGCAGGGCAGGATTCATGCTGCCAGCAGAAGCAGAGATGAAGGTGGTGGTGGGTTTTCGTGCCGGGACTCCCGTGGCTCAGTGCAGGTCTGGAATTTGGGGAGAAACAGGCAGTCAGAGCAGTGCCACAGGAGCTCTCAGTGCATTTGCCCCCCAACAATGAGGTCACACAGCCCAGATCTGAGCTTGGAAAAGAGTGGTGCTTAAAATTACTGCTCACCCCAAAGACAGGAAGACCTGAAGAGCACCAGGAGAGGTGGGGACTCAGTTTATTACACCTGGGAATTCCACTGATGCTGATTTGAGAGTGAACACTCCCAGGTGTGCAGGAGGATGCCTTCTGCACCCCTGGCATCCCTGGTGGAGCTGCCACCCTGCAATGCCCAGCAGCTCTGAGTAACCCCAGCTCCTTCCCTTCCCAGGCAGGGGGACATTTGGAGCTATCCCCCGCAAAGAGCAGCTGGCAAAGCCGAGATTCATTATTTTTTGAATAAAAGGGAAAGTAAAATCCCCAGCGAGCCGGATGCGGAGGTCAGGCAGGCTGCAGCAGAGCAGCTGCCGGGCTCTGTGAAAGCGGCTGGTTTTGGGAAATGTCACCGCAGGGCCGAGCGGCCGCGATCCCCGCTGGCAGTGACGCACCGGGGCTCTCGCTGACGCTTCCCGGCGGGCGGGAGCGGCGCCAGGGATGTGAGTTATGGAGCAGCAGGAGCAGCCGCCCCCCCCCGGCCAGATTAGGTGTTCCCAGGCACTCGGATGCCGTCAGCACCGAGAGAGGGTCTCGCTTTGGCCTTTGAACAGCTTCGTTTAATCCCGGTCCCTCGCTCCATAGCGCTCCTGCTCCACCCGTCATTCCCGAGCGCTTCCAGCCCCGTTTATCCACCTGGCGACCCTTGAGCGTCTCGGCTGGTTTTATTTGGATCAGCAGCCATGCACTGGAGGCGAGATGTGCTGCTGCAGGGCTGTGCAGCACACACTGCTCTCCAGTGGGATCCAAGAGCCCCCGGAGCAGGATCAACGCACCCGGGGCAAGAAGCATCTGTACAGACAGATTGTGCAAGCACAGAATCTCCCTCCTTAGGGCTAGTTTTTGGAAGAAAGCTTCCCCATCCCTGTCTCCAGCACGAGGTGAGGATCTGTTTTTGACAGCACTGCTGAAAGCCACGCTGAAAGCATTCCTCTGCAGCAGCAGGAAACAAACCCCAGATTAGCAGGAATTATTCGAGAAGTTTCATCCAATGACACGGGATTTGGACACTCTGAGACTGGATGAGTTGGAAGCCAACCAGAGCAGGGAAGAGCCATCTAACTCCCAGCTGGAAAAGCCATGCTTGAGCACAAAGCCCCAAAACCCTGTTCCCCCAACCCACTGCAGCAGCATCTGAGGAGAACAGTGGCAAGCACGAGGTGCTTTGCACAGGCAGGGACCCGAAAAAAAAACTCTGAGAACATTGAGAACCACCTAAAACTTGTTGGCTGACTGCACAAAAGACACAGAGTCCCTGTTTGAGGCTTCTTTCTTGGACTGAACGTCCAGGCAGATGAAAACCAGCTGCCCTCAGCCTCTCTCCAGGCGGCGCATTAAGCCTTTGCCTGGGTACAACAATGCAGGATGTAATTTGCTCAGTTTAGGTAAGAGCTTCTCATCATTTCCTGCTCCGCAGAGCAAGGCGAACACGCACGCCTTGTCCCCAGCTCCGGGCACACCTGGAAGACAGGACGTTCAGTGGCATGGGGACAAACACTCCTTTAACCTCATCCTCTTCTCAGCCCTGCTTGCGGCATTCGCTCCCCCCAGGCAGGAGCCCGACTTTCTAACCCGGCTATAGAGGGGTAGGGGAGAAGGAGCAGTTGCTTTTGTAGACTGTCTGACCCAAATTCAGGGAACAATTCCTACTTTGAGGCACTTCCCTGAGAGTTTAAAAATAGCTGCACTGCCACGGCCATTCACAATGTGGCCATTTAGCCCCGGCAGCTCTCCCTGCAGGAACAGCCGGCTCTCAGAGGCGGCCGTTGCACCCCTCGTTTGGCCGGGTGCCCTTTGCTAAACAGGAGCCCAAATCCACCACCCATCTAAGGCAAACACTGAACTTTCAGAAAGGGCAGATTGAAAAAATCAGCTGTAGCATCTGAGAGCGAGAGGAGCTGCCCCGCTCACGGCTCCGCAGCGAAGCCAGCGCGTCTGGCTCGGCGAGCCAGCCAAAACCTCACAACAGATGGTGCATTATTCCTCGGGATGTGCTTCCCTGGGTCCCACTTGCCAGCACAGGGACACCAGCATCTCCTTAAAATTAGGTCACTTTGGCTTAATATTCTATTTCACTCGGGGTGTGCAAGTCCCTTCCTCTGCTTCAGCTTGAGGTGAGCGCTGAGCATCCCAAGGAAGGATAAAGGGATCAGAGAGGGACTGGGAGCACAGAGTTCCCTGGGCAGATTAATTGAAAGCAGCTGAAAGATGCTCACGTTTCAGAAAGCTCTCATGGATTTCAGATGTCCATCCATCTGCCTCTCAATACCTTCATGCCCAGGTGCAAAGAAACTCTTGGACATGTGTGCTCCAGCCCAGCCAGTCCCAGAGCCCTGCAGGGCTGGGGCGATGCCTCATCCAGGGAGGCTGAAATCACATTGCCTTTGAGCTGGGGTTTGACATAAGTCACAGAAAATTATCAGCTGACAGTCAGCTGAGGAAGCCTCTGCTGTTGATTTCAAGGGTTCAAGAGGAGCACAACCTCCTTTTAAACACATCAGGCCCTTGACACTGGTGCCAGGTGAACATCTGGGAGCCATCAGAAATTACTGAGTCAGCAGAAAAAGACTCCTGAATATGCTGTAAAGCCTGTCCAAAGTGGGGAGAAATGGGAGGCCTTCTTCTGGGGCCTGAGGGAGTTAAAGTGCAGCACTGGACTTTGGGAAAGATTATTTTTAGAAAGCTATTTCCCCAGCTAATGGATGGAGTCTGCTTTGCACGGAAAGCAGGAGAGCTGGTCTCATCTGAAGCCTGGCAGAGACGCTGCTAAAGCCACATGCAGCCCGATCCTGCATTCGTGTCCCCATGTCACCTTGTTCCTTAGGGACATTGAGCTTTGACTGCCTCCCTGGTGAAGCACATGAGTGGGTGCCTGCTCCTGGATTATGGGTGACATTTGCAGCTAAAACATCCCAGGGCCTGTGGAGTTACACATGGCACCAGCCGACGAGGAAGGAAAATGCAAAGTTAGCTCAGGATGTCAGGAGAGCATTTAAAACAGCAAAGCAGAGGGGAGTTAGCCTGGGATCAGCTTCTAAACTGAGCCTGGGATCAGCTTCTAACCTGAGTTAGATTGGGATCTAGGATGAGTTAGCCTAGGATCAGCTTTTAGCCTAGGTTAGCCTGGGATTAACTTTAACCTGTGCAAAGAAATCCAGGGATAAAGCCACAACACGATGCACTAAACTCCAGGTCATCCCTCTCCCTGGGATGCACACACTCCAAGCTTTGCAGAATTGTGTTGGCTCCCAAAGACAAGCAGGATGACAAGTTCCTAGACACAGGACAACAGTGACACATTGCACTGAACACACCACAGGTTCAGCCATCCTTCAAGGCCATGGCCCAAAACATCTGGATCTTCCATTTCAGTCCACTCCCACAGAACCCAAGTGGGTGAGTTTCTACATAAAACCACATGGAGAACCCACTGGTAGCCGACACCACCTGTGGTGATGCTGAAATTCCTTTCCTACAGGACTTGAGAGCAGAGCTGCACAAACACAGGCAGCCTGGAGCACACAAATGTGCCCACAGGTATCAGCTCCTGGGGACTGAAAGAGCATCCCTTGGATATTTTCTAATTGCACAGAAATCCACTCCTGTACTTGCAAACTCCTCCCACTCATTCCAGAGTAATGCTTGTTAATCTTGCATTAAATTCTGCAGAGTGCACACGAGGGAAACTCAGACAGTATTGTGTTATTTTATACCATCCCAGCAACTTTTTGGAGAAGTTACTAAAACTGTGCCTTCTTAAGAGTCATTTCTTACACTCCCAGCACCCCAAAAACCACATTTCAGAAGCCAGGACTAAAATTTACACTTACCTTGCTGAGTACTTCCAAGTCTCCAGGTAACTGCAGCTCCTCTAAGCCTGCTTGTGGAAAATAAATCAATGTATCTGAAATATTTAAACGAGGAGGAAGGGGGAAAAGGATGGAATAAGCCTCAGGAGGTGCAAGATACGCAAGGTCTCAGCTCAGCAACTCGGACCAGCTGCAGTCTCACAGAGCTCCCCTGTGGTATTTATGCTCTCCAGGCAAAGGGGAGAACCCTGGATCATCCCCTGTGACAACGGGCGTGGAGCAATAACGAGGAGAGGGAGGGGAAAAGGGGCGAAAGCCACGAGGAGAGGGGTGTTGGTTGGGATCGCAGCAGCTCAAGGGCAGTCATTGGGGCTCAGAGGAGCAGGACCATCCTCCCTAAGGCGGGAGGGAAGAGGAGGAGGAGAGGAGGAAGGAGGAGGGCAGCCCCTGATCCTATAAGTGTTCTCTGTGCTGTCCCCAGCAGTCGGCTCTGGGACTCGCAGCCAGGAATTCCAGGGCCACGGGGAATCCTCCCCGCAGAGGGGGGACCGCGACGCCCCGGTGAGGGGCTCCGGTGACAAGGGAGGGGGAATTCCAGGAAGGAATTTTCTCTGTAAGGGACTAAAGCCAGCTGTCTCCCTCCGGCTGCCGGCTCAGCCGTTCCTGATCCTCACAGGGAAATCCCACAGCTCCAGCCCCTCCAGAAAACCCCATAGCATCCCCCTTTTTCCAGAGCCGGACTTTTGCTGGGAACAGGAGATTAATCGCACTCTAGTTTGCTGCCAAAGCTCTCCCAGCGCTGACATTCCGCCGATGCGAGAGCGGCAGCTACGGGGAATAGGGAACGCAAGAAGTTGGTGAAACACGCAGGCAGGACTCACCTCTCTGCCGATGTCCCAACAGCTCCAGCTTTGGCATCCAGCTCCGTGGTTTTACTCACTGTGAAAGGAAACGATTGAGCAAAAGACAAGCTAAAAGTTCCTTCCTTTTTCTTGAGGTAAACAAACAGGGAAAACCCAAACCACTGTCGTGAGTAACAACCTGAGTGTGTCACGGCGCCTCTGCGCTGCCCCAGGCAGCAGCATCCCAGGGATTCCCGTGGGATCCCATCCCGCACTGCAGGGCCAGCACATCCCTCGGGATGTCCCCCTGAGGAGGGGCACCAGCCCCACCCAGCACGGAGCCAGGGGAGCACCCATCTCCTGGGAGCTGACACATCCAAGAAAAGCAGCTCTGATTTTTCCAAGTCCACTGCCTTGTCCTCTTTCCAAAGTTCTTGGAGAAAAAAAGTCCTTCCATTCTTCTAACCGGTCAATATTTATTTCTTCAGGCAAAACACCAACCACTTTTATTTACTGTTTACTAGGAGGGAGTTTACAAGATATTCCCAGAGGTTTGCTTAAACCCAGCAGTGCTGAGAGAGCAGAGGGACATTTATCAAACTTGTCCAACAGAGCAGGAGCAGAGGAGAAAATATTGGCAGCTGGGAGAGCACCACTGCTCCAAGCAAAGAAAAGAACCCTCTGAAGTCAGCACCCAGGCTGATTCCATCTCTGACACCATTTTCCTGAGAATTTTTCAAGAAGGAACAGATTGTCATCACTGGGGTTGTATCCTCCAGCCCATTTCAAGCTGAGATGGGCAGCCAGTCCTCACCAGTCAGCCCCAGTCCCACAGGCTGGTGCAGCCACACCAGCCCCTCTGGCTGCTCTTCCCACTGCCCACACTCCCAGCTGTATTTACAAAGAGTTTCTATTTACTTCCAAACAAACTGTGTATGGGAACCAACAACACGTGGTCCAGCAGTTGGACCTGGCACTTCTGCCCTGCCAGGAGCCATTCAGTGCAGTTTGGGCAGTTTGCTCCCAAAAAAAGCTCAGATTTTGACACCAACACAGGCAACCCAAAGACCACCCAGAACGGGGCTGACAGAAGGTTCTGCACTGCTTTACTGTAAAATCACTGTATCCTTTTTTTTTTTTTTTTCTCCTTGCTCTTACAATTCCCTCTGGATCAGTGAGTTTGCTGTAGGCTTATTTAATTAGTTGAAAGCTGCTGCAGCCCCCCCAGTTCCTAATTTCCCCAAAACTCAGTGAATTTCACCCCAACACAGTGAACCCTCGTGCCCCCACACAGGCTGCCACCCCGAAACCACGCAGCTCCCCAACTCTGACTCACAGCCCTCAGAAGGTGCTGCTCACTCCAATTACCATAAAGCTGAATTAACTCATTTTAAATCTCACATACCGACATACAAATAATTTCCAGACCTCAGAGGAATTTGGTATTTTGTAATCTCCGCAAATATCCCTATGGGAAATTAATCCCTGTAGGATGGTTTGGGCTGTCTGATTGCTCCATCAACCTGGCTGCTTTACAAAGATCTGATTTTTTAATTTATTTTTTTAATATACACCAGGATGGTTTCACTGTACAAGGCATACACAGGCCCTGGTTGTGCTCAGGGATGAGCACAGCCTGGAACAAGAATTTTTACCCACCTCATTTTGTCTTGAGTCAGCAGCTTGGGGTCATATGTTCCACCAAAGCCAAAACAATCAGAAGTTACTTTTAATCATTCCTCGTTATTACTGCCTTGATTATAACGTCTCCATTTCATATGTGGTAAAAGCCACATAAAGCAGGCTGCATATATAAGTATATATTAGCAGAGAGGCTTTTAATGTAATAGCCAATGAATGGGAAGAGACACAGATTTCCCTATGCCCTCCTAATTGACCAGGCAGACAGCGAGTCTTGATCTCCACTGGAATTAATGCCCCTTCATTTCCCACTCCAACCCAGCTCGGCAGGAATGGCCCCAGAGCAGGGCAGGGTGAGCACCAGGGGAGAGGCGCAGAGCTGCAGGGGATTCCCTGCTTTGACTCCTGCTCCGGAGCACAGGGAGCACAAGGGGATGAACAGGGTGAAGAGAAGCCAGGGCAGCAGGGAACCTGCAGGAACGTGTCTGTGATCACCAGCACTGAGAGCTCAGGGGGGAGCAGCAGCCCCTGGGCTGCTCCTGGCAGGCACCGGGCACAGCCACGTTCAGGTTTGGGGGAATCACCCCCCGGTTGCTGCCTGCTCACATCCCGCTCCTGCCTGGGCTGTGTCTTCACCTGAGGGAGCCAAGAAATCCCTGCCACATCCATCACGCCAGCAGGGTGGAGATGCCCCTGTCTTGGCCACGCTGCAATCCAGAGGCTGCTCCAGCAGATGAATTAACAGCGTGGGGATCCAACTCACAGGAGGGAAAGCCGGGCATTGAGGGATTTATTCCCAAACACAATTATCACTTGGCACTGTGAGCCCCTGTTTGTTCTCTCTTGCTGCTCTCCTGTTTTGGGGTAGCCTGGACTGACCACCCAGGTTCATCTGCAGCTTCTCCACCTTCTCATACTAAAGAACATTCCCCCAAATGCTTCAGCAGCTGATGATGAGCAAGAAAATAACTCCCCATAAATCTGTCCTGTTTCATCAGTGACCAGGAAAAAGCTGATGTAAAACAATGAAATAAGAACACGAGCTGCAGCAATTTCAGAAAATTTAGGGGGCCCCACTGACTGCACTAAGTACAAGTCAAATGTGAACTGAAATCTGCAAAATCCTTCTCTGTGAAGGTGGTGAGGCACAGGCTGTCCACAGAAGCTGTGGCTGGCCCGGCCCTGGAGGGGTTTAAGGCAAGGCTGGACAGGGCTTGGAGCAAACTGGCCTAGTGGAAGATGTCCCTGCCCATGGCAGGGGGTGGGACGAGATGAGTTTTAAGGTCCTTTCCAACCCTAATTAGTTCCATGAAAACCCCTCACCTTGTTCCCACAGCTCCCCATACTCCCTGGTCACATCTGCAGGCTGGAACAGTTCAGGACTCCTAACCCAGCACCCATCTTTGGAGATTTCACCCCAGACCAGAAGGTGAACTGCCATCACAAGCTCTGCAGCCACCACATCTGGTTATTTACCAATATAAATGATTTCCAAAAAACCCTTTGGGCCATTAAGACAGCCCGAAATAAACCCCCAGTTGCACAAATCTCAACACGTTGGGAACATCCCCTGCACGTCCAAGCCTCACTCTTCATTCCCAGTGAGAAGCAGCAGCTTCAGAGCACATTTACAAAGATAAACCCTCTGCTGACAGCTCAGGATCCATTCTGGCAGCAGCAGCCCAGCACTGCTCCCTGCTGCAGCCCACCCCGAGGGACATCATCTCTGGAGGATATTGTGGAAAACAGCAGTTTCCTACTTAAAACACCTTCCCCCAACACCTCGTGGCTTTAATAATCCTCCTCCTGCACATCTGGCTCGTGGCACAAGGTTTTCCCCACAGCCCTCTGGACCTGCACGTCCAGCTTCTCATATTTGGAAACTTCAGGTCTAAATGTGCATTAAGAAAAAAACCACATTTCTCAAAATCTGGTTTAAACTTCAGTAAACAGCCACCGGATTTACGGTGTATCATCGAGGGTGTTGGGGTTTTTCTTTTACATAATCACACACAGAGCAAATGATCAAAAGCTGCAAGTCCTTGTTTTGCAACAATAGGAGGAGTTAATACAGAAAATAAAAACTGTGGCTGTTGTCTCCACATCACTGTTGCCACATACTTTTATTTCCCTTTTAACACACTGCAGAAGAAAGACTTTAGTGACAAATACATTTGTAATATCCTCAGTAAAAAAATTGCAAAAATTCACTTTTAAGTGATACTGAGAATTTCAAGTCATACTGAGAGAATTTCAGCACTTGATTTTTAAACTGGCAATTACTCATTGCCATTTCTTAAAATAGTGACATATGTAACCTCTATTAAGTAATATACTAATCACTGATCACCTGCAGCTTTCTCTGACTATTCAGGTTAACCTGCCCTATCAGAAATGCACTTTTTCGCAATGCACTGGAGATGGAGCTAAGTAAATACCCAACACAGGCACAGGACTAATTAAAAACAAGATTTCTGCTGTACAGAAAACCACTTCAGCCAGGTTCCAAAAACAGGATGTGAATAATAACCAACACAGAACAGTAAGTTTGAAACCTGGTTTCTTTCTTCTTTGGAACAACCTCCCAATCCCCCAAGATTTCAAGTTCTCACCAGTGGGGCTCTGGGACAATTCCCATCACAGGGATGCTCTGGGAGCACCAATCCTTCAGCAGCCCCAGCTCCAGGAGCTGAGGTTTTCCCTGCAAACAGCCAAAATCCAAGTGAGCTTTGCACAGAAAATTGTTTTGGAATTGGTGGAATGTCACCAAAATCACGAGCAGTCCCCATCTGTCAATCAGAAAATACTAATAAAGCACGAGCAGCAAAAACATAACAATACATTTGGACATCCAAAACAATGCCAGAGCATCACTAAAGTCCCTCAGCAGAGCAGGACCACCCCAAAGAGCCATGGGGTTGGGATGCTCCTTCCTACAGCCAGAGCTCTGGGCAGGACACTCCTTCCCATGTGGGACAGCACGAGAGGGCAGAAGAGTCAGGACAAGCCAGGGAGCTTCCCCCACCCCACGATGAAATGAGGACATAACACCACTATCATCAAATAATTAAATAATAGAGAGGAGTTTTTTGGAGAAAGCAACAGGAAGTTGATCAAGGAAGTCTTTTTACCAAAAGTTCTTCATGGCAATGTCAGGTGGCTGAAGAAGAGACAAACAAAACATCATCTGCTTCAGAAACAACAGTGCAGGGTTTCCAGGAGGACACAGAGGGAATTCCATCCTCTCTCCTGGCTGCTCAGTGCTCAGCCCTGGGACTGCCACATCCCTTTCCCTCTCCCCTCCAAGTTCAGTTCCATCTGAATGCAAGACAGGAACATTTCTGAAGTTTCAAGAAGTTGTAAAAGCAAAGAAAAATCATCTCTATTTCATTTGGGGAAGGCTCCCTACACCTTGAGAAGTGCTACACAGAAACCTCTGGAGTTTCCAAGGGCAGGATTCACACCTGAGGAAAAACAAAACCCACACACACACACCTTAAACCAACTTTGTGACTTTTATTGATGGGCGACAACTTTATACTTCTAGGTATCACTAAACTGTGTACAATTAGGAACTCAACATTATAGGAGAGCAGACAGCAAAATTAAACAAAGCAGACTTAAAGAAATATCAATCTTAATTATTTTGCCCATTTTCTTAATTTCATGTACACAGAAGCATAAATGCAGTTTGAAATTTCTTAATAGCAATAAAGTTACAATCACCCATCTATATAGACTAACATCTTAACTCCAAATATTTGATCTGCAATGTGTACTTAAGCAGTTTCTCATCGCACAATTATTAAAATGTGTCTTCCTATCAGGAACCAGCAACTCTGCAGTTTGTACATGTTTTGAAGCACAAAGGACCATTTCCATCTCATACACATTGGCTCATATTTTACCACTTATCAAAAAACTATTGGGGAAGCAGAGAGAGCTTTTTATTTTTTTTTTTTTAATTTTTTTTTCCTTTTTTTTACTGAAGTAAAGATAAAACATTTTCACAGAAATCTACAAGTTCTGTTGCTGGTGCAGGGTTTTCTTCTACTACGCAATTAGAAAGTGGGAATTAAATGCAAATCCCCTTTTTATTATCTTAGGATTCAGCATTAACTCGGATGAACTTTATTTCTTTTTAATATCTTTTGTGATTCACGAGGCTTCCAACCGAGCGACTTCATTCTGCAAAGTCAAAAGTCAACACAAACTATGTTGTGCACAAACGGCAGCTTCCTTTATCACTCTATCCCATAGTTGCAAGGGGACAAAAAAAAAAGAATAAAAAGGGGGTGGGGGGGGAAAAAAAAACAGAAAAAAAAAAAAAAGGAAAAAGATTCACTCAGAAGAGCATTTACAGGAGGAGAAGTTAGCGATGTTGGCGTTCTACGGGGCGGGGTCACAGCAGGTCCACCTGGCGGTAGTACAGGAGGTAGGCCGTGCGCTCCAGGGCCGCCTTGACCACCTGCGAGTGGTGGATGACCCTGACGGCCTGGTCGTCGATGCGCAGCCACCCGTTCAGCCCGATCTGGAACACGTCCGTCGTGTAGTGCCCGCCCGTCGCGCTGTTGCCGTGGTGGTACACAACTGTGGGGACACACACAGGGGCCGAGGTGGCACACCAGGGGTGAATGGTACTCAAAGATGCTGCCCACAGGGCAGCTGGTCTAGGAAAAAAAGCTCAGGGTTTAGGGCTTCCCTAGGTTTGGGCTGTGCAGGTCATGGAACGGGAGATGAAAGCTCGGCTTGTTCCGTGCCCTGCCTTGGACAGCCTCAGCTCTGGGCAGGGGACTATGGAGAAGTCCATAGGTGGGACAGACGTGGAATCATGGAATGGTTTGGGATTGGAAGGGATCTTAAAGCTCATCCCATCCCACACCCTGCCATGGGACACCTGTCACTATCTCAGGTTGCTCCAAACCCTGTCCAACCTGGCCTTGGGCACCTGCAGGGATCCAGGGGTAGCCACAGCTGCTCTGGGAACCTGTGCCAGGGCCTCCCTACCTCACAGGGAAGAAAGTATCCATGTGTCCCAGGGGACAAATCTTCATCCCAAATATTCCCCTGGTGGTATTTCTGACAGTGACTGGGACTGGTTTGCCCATGGGAAAATGGAAAATGGGATTTTCCAGCTGCCTGCAGTCAATGCCCATGTCAATCCCAATGGGATGACATCCAGAGGCCTGGGTGGGATGAACATCTCAGCTTTGTATGGCTCAAATAATCTTGAGGTCTGGAAAAAGTGAAGGAAACTGGGACAGTGCCCTGGGATTTGGCAGTAAAACCAAGGAGTTGCTTTAGGTCCCTGTGTCCCATCCTTAGGGCAGGCAGCTCCACCCTCACAGGGAAGGATTTCTTCCAATATCCCATCTAACCCTGCCCTCTGGCACTGCAAAGTCATTCCCCTCGTCCTGGCACTCCCAGCCCTTGTCCAAATCTGTTTCTCCAGCACACCAGATCTCCCAATTCTAAACAAACCCCGCTAAACGTAAGAATTTCAAACCCACAAGCTACTTCGGGGCAATTTAAAAGAAAATACTTCACATAACCCAGTGTTTCTGTAATTCCATATGCAGAATCTGCATCTGCCATAGAGGGACCCCACGGATAAAATACCTGCAAAGAGCCGGTAGGTTCTTTGGCCTTTTGAAATTTTACTTTTCACACCAGGAGATAGGAGCTCTGGAGGAGGAAAAACAGTCACACATTAGAAATTCTGTATCAAGAGGATGGAATATTTTTCAGAGAAACCAACACTATCACAAAGGAGAATATTTAATTGAAATTTCTTCTGCAGTCTTTAAAGAATGGTCATGGTTCTAATAACTGGTAATCAAAAGAGTAAATTTGCAGGTTTGCTGAGCACTGTGGTTTATGAAAGGTTTAAAAATACCACCAAAAAATGAAGGGAAAAAAAGACAGAGTAAAAGATCAGACTATTCCATATTTCCCCTTCCATTTCTGCTGTCAGAATGACAGCATCAATTGTCATTTCGAATCTGTCAATGAATGACAGAATAAATTTCAGATTCCAAGTCATGCTTACATTCCTAAAGGAAAATTGCAAAATAAAATATTAAGTAAAACAAAAGGGCACTGCCTGACAAGGTCCAGATCTCAGTTGAGATATGAGTATTTTATTTATTCCTATTTGAGCTACTGGCTAATAGTCCATTTGTCAGCTCAAAACAAAAGGCATTATTTTGGCAAGCTTCAGATGCTGGACAACTTCCAATCTCACACTATTTAAAGTCAGTTTCTCCTCGGATGCTTGTTAAATAAAAGACCCTTGTTTAACCTCTGCACTATGGATTGTCTACCTTCAGGCTGCATTTTCAATAAAACACCAGTTTCCTTCCACCAGCCACTCATTAATTAAATAATTTGACACTTCTCTGGATTAAATTGTGTTAAAAGTATCCAATATTGGCAACAGTCTTGTCCAGACAAGGACACAGATCCAAGAAGATCACTTCCCATATTTGCCCTCAGCAGCCTATATCCTTACTCCATAAATCCACAGGAAGCTCTCACTTGGCCAACCCATTGCTTAGGAAGTGCCAAAGGCTTTAAGATCTTTCATCATTAAAAAACCCCACAAAAGATTCACCCAAATGACCAAATTTTCATACAACGATGAAGACAAAATCTTATGTTGGAGAAAATTAAAACACAGACAACTCATAGGAAATACAACATTATCTTTCCCATGAAGAGAGGGAAATTCTGTTCATAAATCTTTTACCTTTACTGATTTCCAGATCAACAGTGTACTCAATATTCTTGATCAGCTTCTGACAGCCACCGGTCTTCTCATACACGAAGCGTTTGAGGTGTAAAACGAGAACGGGGGGCAGCTTTTCTAAGGTGAGCCTTCGACTGATCTCCACCTGACACACAAACCCAGAGGAACAAAACCTGTCATTTCTTGTAACCTCCTCAAAATTCTTCCTTTAAATAAGGAGGAAGTGTTTAATTTTAAACACACTAGTAGCAAACCCTCCATATTTGTTATTATTTTATTAATTTATGATAAACTCTCGTTTGTGACTTAGAGCTCACTGGATATTCAATCCTAATGTTGTTTCAAAGGAGAACTCAGTATTTTCAAAGAGAAAAACATGAGTTATATGACCACACTTTTCTCTACTAAACAGTGATTTTTATATAATTATAACCAAACAATCCACAAAATTTCTGCCTGGAAACCAGAGCTGAGCTCAGAATTGCAGAACAAAAATGTTTTGCCTTCCTAGAAATGAAGACACAAAAATATTTCTCAAAATAACTGCTTCTCATTTTTTAATTGAGAAAAATCTCTTTATTGGTAATCATGAGCACATTATTTTTCAATACATGGCTTGATTCTGCTAGACCCTATGTGTTGAATAGAAACTCATGGGGAAAAAGTATTATCTCTTTCCAAGGTTGTACAGACAATATGTTCAGTGTTTTTAGTACTATTTTAATACAAAAACGACTATTTCAATTGGAATTTCTTTTGAAAAAAGATCTGGAAGACACTGTGGGTGCTTGTATTTCCATCTAAACTCCGGAGTATCACGCAGCACCAAATTTGAACACCCATTTCTTCCAACCCAGCACTGGTTTGTCAGTCAAAAACTTTAAACCATTTTCAGTAAAAAAAAATACAAAAAAAAAAGAATGGCAAGCAAAACAAGATCTTTGTGATAATCAGCTTGCAAATGTTTCTTTCACATGGAAAACAACTGGAGAAATATATGTTCTGAATATTCAAGGTAAACAAATTTCTGCCATTCATCTTTAGCTTTTCAAGGGAAATGAACCATCCTTTCTTCATCTAATCCTGTTCTCCCTTGGAGGATTTTGGAAACTTACAGACACGAATGTCAGAGGGAACACCTACAATTCCAGAGTTCCCAGCAGTGCACATGGAATTCCCATGTGAGCAATCCCTGCACACCAGAGGTGCCTTTACTCCCACCCACCAGAGGCAACAGGACAAGGCCTTAGTGAGGGAAGTTTAATTCTTATCCTCCAAGTTCTCCAACTGCCAAACCAAAGGCATGCTTTTCATCCTCGTAACTACTTTTCAACTGCAGTTATTACTCTAATGTGTTATTTGTAAAATAAAAAAGTATTTACTCTGAAGAGCTGCTCCTTTAGTAACAGCATCTGGCAATCCCCAGAAATCAGTAAGTTATGATATTGAACATAATATTATGTATCTTTACCATGGTTCAGCCTGATAATTTAGTATATTCTCCATTAAAATCCCCAATAAATTATTACACCAACTCAAACCCCAGCTATTTACAGGCCTGGCTTTGTTTCAGAGCTGACATTTCACTGCTGCAGGACACTCTGAAAAGGCTTAGACCTCTCTTGTCAAAGTGTGTTCCAACAACTCTTTGTAAAGCCAGAGCTCTATAAAAACCCTTTTAAATCAGAAGTTTAGCACCTGGCTGTGAGCAAGGGCTGAACAGAACACACCTCTTGCTTGGTTTTTGTGGTGTATCCCTGCACAGACTCTCTTGCCACCAGGCTTTCCAAGGCATCCTGCACGGTGCGGATCTTGTCCGACTGGATGTCCAGCTGCAGCGTGAAGAAAAGCTGCAGAGTGGCTGACTCCTTGGAACTCTGCTGGTAAACAACAGATCTGTGGAGAAAAAAAGAACATCAAAATCTAATTAAAGTGTGATTTTCAACCAGACAGAACCTTCAAGGAAGAATGAGTTACTTAAGTAACTCAATTTATAGTTAATTCAAGGCAACGCATACAAATATAAAGGTTAAACATCAAGTTTTAACAATTTAATTTAAATGATTTTAACATCTACTGAGAGTATTCTGAATGGGATGGTAACTGAATTGTTTTATTTATGCAAAGTTACTGGATAAGCATCCAAAGTATAAAGAAAAAGACTGAAAATTTTTATATGCATTTAAAAAAAATTCACCTCCTGGCTCTTTGTCAGTTTAGTTTTCCAACAGCTCTTCACAAGTGTAAAATGCCAGTGCTTATCTGTGTTCTACTGTAAAAATCACAGAGGATTCCAGATTCTCCAATAAAAATACACAATTTTTTCAGTCACTTCCCTAACACCAATTTCATAGTGATCTTGAATTGTTTGCTTAAATCTTGCCATAGGAAATATAAACTATGGTCCACTGATGACTGGCAGTTCATTTTCTTCCCATCATTTTCTGTATCCAAACTTTGTCCACATATATAAATTATTATGTTGTTATATATTGAAACCAGAATTATAATTAACACAGCTCTGATCGATTTGGCCATGCTGGAATATTTCCAGATCAGGTAGGAAATGTTAATGTTCAGGGTAATTTTAATGTTCAAGGTAATCAAAAGAGCCCTTTTTATTCAGGCAAAGCCCTGAAGCACCAACAGAAAGCCAGTGCAGCTTAATATTGGCAAATATATATCCTCTAGAGGGAAGAGAATGCATGAACAGCAGCACCTTTATTTTAAAAAACAGAAATTATATTGTAACACCTCTTCAGGATATTTTCTCCACAAGATATGCAGAAATTGATTTGATAGCAAAACCTTCGCTGGGCTACGATTTCTCTGTAACAATATCCCTTATTAGAATAATAACAAATCTCAGCTGGGCATGGGAAAACACATCATTTTCAATGAAAAATTACTCCAGCACTGCAAGAATTCTCAGGAAAACTTTGTACTTTCCCACTTAAGCTTCACATTGCTAAGGAAGACTTTATAGGCTGGAGTTTTTAATTATGCCTAAATGGAGATTTAATAGAATCAAGCCTCTCAAGGACAGCCTAAAAACTCCCAAGCCTGAAGTTTCCCCAGCCAAAAGAAGCCAATTTTAATCATCTTTTCCTTGCTGCTTCTCCCATTGGATTTTTCCAGTTTCTGATGCTTTCATTTAGTGGAATTCTACTGGCAGTTTTTTATTCACTCCTTCCTACCTCCACCCCCGAGGATGAAGCCTTCCAACATCCCATGGGATGCTGTTTCTGTGGTGAGCTGGGCCCTGGTGTGAAGGATAAATAAAGTGGATGTGGTGCCAGCAGATGTTGGATTGAATCCTGTGGTTCTGCTGCTCAGTGCAAGTTTTTGCCTTTTTCCAGTATTACCTTTGCTTTATATCATTTTCTGGGGACTTCTACAGCAAACTGCATCATCTCAGTATTTTTAATATAAAAACTGATTGAATCATGTAGAGATCTAAACAATTGTGACAGATTCTGGTAAATATACCTGGGGTATTAACACCACCTTGGGTATGTGAACCATTGATGCAGGACTCCATCAATACCTACAAACATCTGTCTGCCAAATTCTATGGAAAATATAATTTTATTTACCAGCTGTCTGGCTCAAACCCCAGAGGAATAAATAATTTCAGAGCATTTCCAAGGCAGAAGGCACTAGTCCACATTATTCACACTTCCAGACTCAATATCTGGCAACACAGAGAGTCAAACACCAGCAATTAAGTGTCTGTCTCCAATTTAAAAATAATTCTTCAAGTCTAGCAGTTTTGTTTTGCTGTATGTTTTTAGCAAGTGTTTACTTTGCTTTCATTTTAAATTATACATCTCTCCAAACAAGTCAGGAGGCTTCCTCTCCAAAAAAATATTCAGATTCTACTTTCTGCCTTTGTCTGGTATCAGACCTGCATATATGTGATATGCCACATTCTTTTCATTCCAGTAGCATCTTGTAGCAATTCACATTTTTCCAGACTTCTTTTGCCTTTAACATTTCTTTACTCTTAAACATAGCTTTCCCTGGGAAGCATGAAGGGTCTGAATAACCTAAAATTCATAGTTTTATGTTTTAATTCATTGTTTTACTGGCAAGATCAACTCTGAATCTTATTCTCTCTCAGTATCCTTATTTATAGCATGAGATGAGACTCCTCAGAGGCCATAAAAATTAGGTAGCTCTAAAATGCTTTGGAATTCTTAGACAATATTCAAAGCATAAATATTCCAAACTCCTTTTCCACGTGCAATTCAGGGCTCGGGATCTCAGAACAGTCTGCTCATTAAGACATTTAAGAAGATTCAGCCACTGCAAGTCAAGAACTTGTAGGAAAAAGTACAGTACCTTATGTGACCCCCAAAAATATCAGTGATGGGAGTCTGGACAAAGTCAGCCTGGCGAGTGACCGAGGATTTGTTGCGAGGCCCCACCTGCTCCCACTCATCCTCGCTGCCTTCCCCCTGCTCCTCCTGCTCCTCCTCCTTGGGAACGCCCTGAGCCTCGGGGCCGTTGGACACCGACACTTCTTCCAGTGACACGGGAAAAACCACACCAGACACGTTGACAAAGGAAACATCCAGACAGATACAGGATTTGAAAGGTAAAAAAATCCAATAGAAAAGGCAAAAACCCCCAATACAGATAAATTTTGAGGATGAAATGTTTTCGTGCATAATTTTAATTAAAAAAAGAGAACAAGCCTATTCCAGGTTTGCTCCCTGCATGACACATCCATGTATTAACAGAAAGCAGCTCACTGATGGCTGTATGTAAATAGCAAAGTTTGATATATTTTTAGTAGTAAATTTATGGGATAGAAAATTAGAAAGTCAAGTGTTATTCTGGAAACAGAACTATGCCATTATTAAATACAACTCCTTTCCTGCACAGGTATTTTACAGGGAACCCAAGGCTTAGCAAATATTTTCCCAGCCAGTGCCAAAGTCAGGAGGTTATAAACTGCACACAGCTAAGGAACAAAATATGGTATGACCTTACATCCTAAAAAATTTACCCTACTAAAGAGAAATTGGGTAACTAGTGATCTGAATTCTTACTTGGCTAAGGCTTGCAGGACTTTATTTGTAAAGGGGGTTCAAGCTAAAGCCTCTATAAACTAAAATGCTATTTTACTTTGGATACAAATTCTAGTAGTTCTTCTAAAGTAAAATCTCCTCCAACTTTGTCAGTAAGAATTTTCAAATAATTTAATATGTTGGTTTGTATTAGATAGAAAAAAAAGCTCTTAACAGTTGGTGTATAGATCAGTGAAAAAGACTGATATATTTTTGAACTCCCATGGAGAGTCAAAAACCACTGACACTGCAGGTGTTAAAAATGACAAACAAGACTGATCAACTAGAGCTAGCCCCAAATAATGCTTAGCTGGGCTCAGTAAAAATATGTAATATTGAGTTTTGCTGTTTAGGAGAACCAGGGATGTGACTTATTGTCATTCAGAGTATTGACAGAACCAAGATGCCTTTCCAGAAACCCAGTAACTCTTCAGATCACTCATAAACTGGGCAGAATGGACTCACTGTATTCAGATTTTAAACATTATTTGCTTATGTCCCAGTCCTCTGAAACATGGCATTCTATCCCTATCTCAACATCCACTCCAAGCATTACTCTGTATTATGCAATCACCACACAAAAGTAGTAATTGAAATGAATTGTTTGCTATTAAAAAAAAAATCCACTAACTTTCATTCTGTGGAGAGAGAAGTTTCTTGAGGGTCAGCATTTCTTCATGTAGTCCATTGAGGATAAATCCCAAGTATTCTTCAGCATCCTCTTGCCTGCCCTGAACAAAATATTTTTTCCAATTAATTCTATGATATTTTCATGGTTTCCATTTAACAGAAGGTTCATGACACTGAACAAATCCAGCTTTCTCCTATTAATTTAGCTAATTTGGCAACGACTCAGTCTAAAGTTACGTCAAATAAAGTTTAAATTTTATTATAACACAACCTCTTTTTTAACCAGTTAAATCCAAACTGCACTAAGCAGTAAATACACACATCAGCTCCACAATGGCTACAAGAATTCTGCATTTTTCTCAATACAAATTCCATTTAACATGTGAGTTGGAATTTTTTTCCTCTCATTTCTTTTACAACCACTATTAAAAGTTGCTGTCAAGCCAAGGCCAAATCAAAGGCTGGTTTGAATTATTATCTTTTCTTTATACTGAAATTAAACCTGAACAGGTATTTTGAAGTTTCTGCACCTTCAATCAGTCTTAGTTGAATTCCTCATAAAAATGAACAACTGCTCATTTCTTAAATGTAAATCAATTGGTAACTCCATTATAAAAAGAGATGTTCCATTCCAACAGTAATTTTTCCATTATTCTGACATATCAAACTGCCAAACCTGTAATTAACATTTTCCTATAATTCAGGTCCCGAGACAGTGGAGTTTCATGGCCATGAGCTCTCAATGAGCTGATTTCAGTGGCATTTGAGCAGAGCCTGAGGTTTGGCTCTGCAGGGTTTTAAGGTCTGTGACTGCCCTGCAATGCAGTTCCACAGGTCAAGGATGTCAAGTCCCACCTTTTCTGACAGACTTGACTTTATAACTGTCAAGAGCCTGTAAATGTAGGTTGGTTCAAAGGCAGCTCCTGGTCGGATGTCTCTCACTATTTTATCACCTAAAGCTGCAAGGTGAAAGAAAATTTATATAAGTAATAACAAATAAATGCATTTTTTTTACATTATACCTTAACAGTGTCTTCACACATCACTGGTTTTGGAGTCCAGCACTTTTTTTACTAATAGTTTTATTGTAATTTTGGGGTCCTGAGCTCAGAAGTTATAAGACACAACTCTCATTAAACATTGCTTTAAAACATATCACCCTGCATAAACTTACAGATAGTCAGAAAAAGTTCTAAAAAGATAAACAAGAATATCCACAGCCATCATAAAAGAACACTTTTAGTGCTATTTGCATTTTTTCATTTCTTTTGTACCCGAAGAACATGTCCTTAAACCTTTTGTGTGTCTGCAATTTTAACAGATCACTTTTGCTCACTGCAAAAAATAAAATAAAATAGAAATCCCAAGAACAGCCTGACAGAATGTTCCACCAAATGGCAATACAAGGCCTCAGAACTATACTTGAAAACTACACAAGAAAATGACCTACAAGTAAAATAAGTTGCATAAGCCAGTAAGATTTGTTTCACAGACAGAAACCACAGAAATGTCTGAACTGTTTGGAAATCACTGGAACAACCAGCTCTCCCTGATATTTCCTTATCATGTTACATAAAGAATAGTTTCAGGAATGTGCTTGTTTCTACAAGTTTGCAATACAACAGACTTGGCTTAAAATTAAGATTAAACGACTGAAACCTTTAAGATAATTTATTTACATCCAAAATTATGCTATTCCTCATAATCATCACTGAGCCTAAATATGTACTAGGCGAAATCAGATATGTCTGAATTTTTCCCACTGGAATCAGAAGCCAGGATAACATTCCTGCAGCCCATCTCCAACTGCTTAAGGGACCTGTTATTGCCCCATTTCATTCCAAATCAGTGAGTGTTCAGGATTTAAGGAGCAGAATTGAGCAATCTGATAAATAAATGGCTGGAAATATGTAAGGAAGGAAGTGGAGGAAAATACAGGGAGTATCAATTGATTTTCTTAGAAAGGGCATGTTCTTAGAAGGCATCTTCAGAATTAGGTGAACCTTCAACAAAAACTGGTCCTATTGCACTTGTACACTTGGCCCACCAAACAGAAGGAAAAAAATCCAAGGTGCAACATCTCTCCCCATGCAGATCTTTACCCCAAAGGCTTCTCCCCACCATTTTCTGCTTTGTGGCCCTGCTCCCACTCACCTTGCTTTGCTTTAGGAGGTACAGGCATATTAGTGAACTCATTCATTAAACGAACACTGAAACAGAAGGGAAGCAACTGGACATGAGCAGCAATTTAAGACTGAGAAGAACAAATAATAAAATCAGATAAATACCATTCTGACTGCCAAAACAAAACAAAATCAAAGAATATCATCACAAAATCTGGGTAAAGTTCAGACATAAAAATGCACCTGATCAGTGAAGTGAAACTCAGGTGTTGAGCTGGTCCTTGCACCTCTCACAGTTCATTTTTGCACATTAAACACTACACAAAACTGATACTCCCAAGGCAACAGGAATCATCTTCCTTGACAAGCCAAACACTTGTAAAACACCAAGTTCATTACAAAAGGGTCACCCAAAACCACATGAAAAACTTCTGGACACATATCAGGTTCTAACAACAGCCATTGTTAGGTATTTTTGAATGAGCTTAGCCAGATCCCAGACTTTAATTCCTTTTTTCCCAAGCTACTTACAAACTGTCTAGCATTGGTGTGGAGGTGCACGGCCTCTGCGATTTGGAATACATTGGAATGGACTTCATTAAATGATACATTGGAGGGCAAGCAACCAAGGCTTGCAGGGTCTATGCAGTGACATTAAGGAAATATGCAGAAAATGGCATCTGTGTATTAACCAAATATTCAATTATATGCAAAATGCTAGGAAAAAACAGAGCAGCGTTTTTATGATGCAGATCAATCCAAGGATTAAACTGGAAAGAGGATGAAGCTTTATCACAACATTAAGCAATAATGTACAGAAGTTATATTAAAAAACCCCCCACATCTTGTAACATGCAGTGATTTCACTGACATTTTAATCATGGCAAAAACTTCAATTAATGGGTAAGGAAACATTTCATCCAGGAGCAGGAGAGGAAAAGAACTTTCATAGGAAAGACCTAAGAGAATTAACCATTTGAAAACTGGCAAGAGATAACCTGGAACACATTTTCTGAGAAGAATGGAAGAAAACAGTTACAGGTGCTGAGTCACCCCTGCAACCAAAGGAAAACCCACTGAGATGTGAGACATTCTGCACTGCACAGAGTTGGGAGCAACCTGGAAAACCCCAGAGTATGGTGGAAGAATAATACTCTAAAAACATCACAACTTGGTGAGAGCAGTGAACAGAGGAAATGCACTAAAAAACTGGAGGGAAACAGAAATGACAAAATAAGGCATCAATCTCAACAGCTGAAGAGACAGATCTGATCCCTACAGTGTGCAAAAACTGAGTAATAAATTCCAACGTAAAACTTCAAGATTGCAAAAAAAATGGGAGCTAAGATGTATAGTGTATATAACTAAATGTGTGCAGAACTGGTTCTATATGATAAAAGCTTTATTTAAAGCACAGTCATTGGCCTAGAAACAGTTCATTAGGATCTGCTATGGTCAGTCTTGAAACTGGTGTTAACATTTTTCACTGGCAGTACCAGCACTAGAAGTATCCCAAGTGTCACCTGCAGTCAACCTTGCTGACATGGGACACAATTTTTCTTAATTATTAATATCATAATATACCATGGAGGGAAGGTGCTTTCTGTTCCCCAGGGTAAAAGTTATTTTTGCAGGGGAGTACAACTCCAAATCATTAAGAGCAAGCTCATCTTCCATACGTCAGACTATAGTAGGATTAACTTAAATGCTGCTTACACAGATGATATGACAGTGACAACCTGCTCAGCACAAACCCAAATGATCCACTTAAAACTGCAAAACAAAGCCCAAGTGTAAGAACAGTTACTTCAAGTGCAAAACAGAAATAATCATTTAAATGAATGTACAGAGTCATGGGGAACCACTGCTAGAAATCACAAGGGTTTCAGTCAGGAGAAGTTACAGTTCTGAAATATTTTGACACAGGTAGCAAGCTGCAAACAGGACTGCAGGGGAACCCTGCACACCAGGTTCAATGATCCAAAATCCCCCTGGATTTCTGGCTGCTACACTTCAACATTTTAACCACAGGAGCAGGATCTGGGAAAACCAAACACTTTTATAAGATACTTACCAGAACAATCCAAAAAAACTCTGACAGATATAATATAAAAATATCAACTTAAGAGTATTAATTTTTTCCCAGGGAAGGATACAGCATTGATGTAGCACCAGTTTCCTTTGTTGATCAGCCCTCGGGGTTGCAAAGACACTGGTTTATGTATTAGTCTTACATTTTCCAGTATTTCTGCAGAATGAGAAACAGTAAATTGAGCATCAACAAAACTCTCGTGGCCGTCAAACAAATATCTGCTGCAGCATTACACAGTAATTCAGATCAATGAACAAGATTCCCAGAAACTTCAGCAAATGATTTCCACTCCATTTAACCACTGTTCACATTCCAAATCAGACGTTTTCCTTCCACTGAAGACATCCTGGGATTTGGATCAGGAGATGCTGATACAAAACTGATCACTGTCATTCCAACCATTGATGTGGATGTGATGTTGTGTTTGTTTTCCTAAATCCAGGTATTTTATTTCTATTGCTACATAGATACATACACAGATATAAAATGCCAGTAGCTGGAATCACTTGTCACCAGTTTTATGAAGTATTTCCTGCATTTTTCTGCTCTGGAGAGGGATGAAGCCAACGCAGCAGTCTCAGTTGAGAAGTTTCACCATCCACTAGCTTACAACAAACCATCCCAGTGCAAACACACAAACAGATGTGCTCTGCTCTTCAGAACAGGCTGTTTTGTTTAATGCTTCCAAAATCTGCAAGGTAACAGCCTTAGATAATTTAATTCCTACTCTTCCCTGCTTTCAAAACCTTCGGCCATGGCCAAGGTCAAAGCTTTGAAACCACTGCACATTATTGTGTCCCAGGTATGACACCAAGAGCAACAAAGGGAGCTCTTCCAGGAATCCTGACCTGTTATTTAGATACCTAAATAAGAACTGTTTAAAGAAAATATTGGAGCTCATGTACTTTAAACTTACAAAATAAGGTGTATACAAGACAAAATACAAATTGCAAGTAAATACAGCAATTGTGTACCAGGGGGGTTATTTATTTTTATAATAAATGTGAGGGGCTCTAAAGCTCTTATATGCTATAAACTTTAAGAATTTGAGCTGTTCACAACAGGACTAAAAAAATAACATGATATAGGTATAAAAGCAGAGGTACAAAGCTGTAAGTAAGCAGAGGAGGTGGCAGAACTGCAAACAAAATCTACATCCTTCTACTGCCAAGCTATTTCCCTATCTAAAAGATCATATTTCCTGCAGATAACATCAGTTCTAAGCAAACAAAATTGACCAAAAAATAAAGAAAATGTTTAATTCAGTTGTCTATTACATAAAGAATGTGCCACCTGAAGGAGCAGACAGCAAAGAAATGTAAAATGGAAGTGATGTAGCACAGATGCAGAGTAAGATTCTTTTCCACTGAGGGCTAAAATATGTTATTAAATTACTGCTAAAGTACTTCAAAATGTATTGTTAGAGCAGCAACATTTGAACTGTGTTCACACACAATATTTCTGTTAATGTTAACTCATCATTGTTGAAAATAAGGATAAAAGTAACAGGAAAAGTTTCTATTTTTTGTGTCTATCAATAACTTTTTACATTAACTCTTTTCTTCCCCATTTTTTCATCATGCTAAATAAAGATATTAAGAGGACCTTTAGCATCCTCTTGTGGTCACACAGCTGCTTTGTGAACAGACTCCAGTGCTCTTCCTGAGAGTTTTGCTTCTTTTAACAAAGCCTTGGGTTTGTGTACAGTAATTACATTCAACAGCAGATTTCCAGCTGACATCTAACACACAGTAACTAAAGAACTTTTCTAAGTGTATCAGAAGAACAACACACTTACAACCCTGAGGAAATCTTAACATTTGAAAACCTGTTGGAAAGCTCATGTCACCACCCAGAATGCTCATTTCTTTTGGAGGGTACTGATTTGTGAGATGAGGAAATGTTTAGGTATTTCTGTTGGTAAACAGAAAGCATTTTGCTGAGGTTCATTCACTGGGTTTTGTTATTACAATTACCTCTCAATTTTTCCCTGATAAGGTTATTTCCTACACAAAGCAAGTCCAGAGTTGAAGGACAGAGAAGCCCCGTGGATATGGTGTCCTTGCTGAAGAGGGAAGGGTGGTTACAGGTTAGGAACTGAACACTTGGCTTAAGGCCCTGACTTAGAGAATATTGTCTCTGCCACTCTGACCTTTCCTCAGATCTGGACAAGGATTAAAAAATCCCAGGACAACACTGCTGGACGACCCTAAACAAAAACATTTCTGTAAGAATGCAGTCTGAACATACAAAAGGCTGCATTTCTCAAGTTTGTAAGACCCCCCAGACACTGGATGTCTCCACAACTCCTTGCATTTACCTACCTTTACAATGAGGAAAGATCATCTTCTACTATGTAACACTGAAACACCTTTCTTACAATCTGAATTAATTTCATTTTATCACTAGTCTTGGCAGAACTGTGAATAACCATCTTCTTTATGAATTTGTTTTGTAAATTCAGATTTACAACCACGGCCACACCAACAATATCATCCAAGACAAATTAACTCTGAATTTTCCATGTTTGCCCACATGGTTTTTAAATCTCATTTCCATTTTTGCTGCTGCACTATGAAATATTCCTTCAGAAGGAATGCCCAAAGATTGCCATTGCATCAAGTCCTCAACAGGAACAGTAGAGTTAGTTATTTTTCATGTTTTCCATGTAAATTGGTATTAACACATACTGGGGAAAAAAACCTCTGTCTTCTTCAGCTGTACTAAAGACACTCATCAATTCCCTAGAGCTTCCAGATCCTTTTCTCTAATACTTCTACCACTGTACTTGCATTTGGTTTCTGTTCTGGTGCCTTCCATACTTGCATTTATTGGATTCCCTTCCTTCTAATTTAAAGTAATTCCAAATTTAGTCAGATTTTAAAGTTTCTGTTCTTTGATTCACCTGAAATCCTGCCTGCTGTAAACATATTTTATGGGCACTGTTACCTCCATCATTCACTGTGAAAACACTGCAAGAGAACATGATTCAGAAAAATGTTTTAGATTCTCTCACTGCAATTTTTCCTAAGATCAGCAAGAACAGTTAAGAGACTACTCCAAGAATTGGTATTTTCCCAATCACTTATTTCCTTAGCTTATTTCCAACATTATATAAGGCATTATTAATTATCAGGTTATAATCATAGGGGACCAACTGTGAAATGTGGCAAGTAAATCCTTGAAGAGTCTTATTTTTACCAATATGATTTATAACCTTACCATCCCTTAGATATTAATTATTAAAATGTTTGTCCTAGCATCTAAATTAGGCTGTGGTGCATAATTACTACACTTCTCCCTTTCCAAACACGCAAGTGCAGCACCTGCACAGCAGATACATCTTGGACACTTGCTAAAATTACCTCTTCAGTATTTGTTTCTCATGAAGATTAACATGAAATTTGTCTGTTCTATTTATTTTCTAGTCCTGATCACCTCCTTACCTTGTGTAGCTTCTGTCTTTGAGACTAAAGGAACCACAGATCTCTGCAGGTTGAATCAAGCAGTGTTAAATTATCTTCATGGTGCCTGTGAATCATTAACCTCCCTTGTAACAACTGCTGAAATTGAAGTACAAACCAACATTTTGTCCCTGGAAAAGCAACTTCTCTTCTTGTGTGCTGAGCACCTGTTCTAAATAAAAACTGCAGAAGGACCTTGGCACTCCAACAACCCATGTTTGTTAATTTGATTTGTTGATTTTGCCTGTTAACTCAAGATACTTCAGGTGTAGAGTTTACCTGTGTCCAGCACCCTGTGGCACTTGTGGTGAAAAATTCATTCCCACTGGCATGAGCTGAAGCTGCTGAATTCCCAGCAAATCCAACAACAGGATCTCAACTCAGCCACAGGGAAAACAAGGAACACACCTGACAAACACACAGACCCTCACACAGTGATGATCACGGAGGCAGGAGATTTGAAATTAAATATATACAGAACAGAGCAAATGATGTGTCTGGAAAGCATGAACTGAAATTCTTGTAACACATTTTTGAGTATGAGTGGATGAACAAAGAGCACTCAGGTACCTGTTTTCCAAACAGGGCAGAGAACATTCAAGTGTAAACAGAAAATAAAGAAAAACCCCTTTTTCCACAAAGCAAAGCACTGATCACATGGCATTCAGATCTTCAAGTAAACACTTTTACACCAAAATCAGCAACATCTGTATTACAGGAATTGCAGCAGTAACTCCTACCTAAATCAGCAACAATGAGCAGATGAACTCCTTTCATCTATACTCTGATTATTCCTCTGCCCAAACAGCTAGCTAATAGTGAAGGTGTAGAAGAAAACTGAGTAGAAGTTACATTTGTGTTTTACTACACTGAAGATAAAATAAAAAGCTCTGCTCCCACCTGGTGGCAAAAAATAGTACAGAAACCATGAAAGTCTAGAAAGTTAACTTACAGCTGGAACAACTTGGACATGAAAAAAAACCTTTTCCATTTATGGCAAGCAATCCTAGCTTTATGACAGTCACAAAACAGTTTTAAGTTAAAAATCATTACCAAATGATAGCTTGAGATTTTAAGACAACATTCTCCATATGGGTTCATACAGACTGTGATCACCTGCTTCTATATATATATATATATATTGTTTTAATACAGTGTTTGTGACACCTAAGTGGAAAATACACTGAAATATAAATTATTCTGACAGCTTTTCTCTCAACAGACAATTCTGAGTAATGAAACCATTGCTGAGTAAGAAGGGGAGAAGAGGCAGCACATAATTCTGGGCACTCTGAACATCATCTCCAGGTCAGCTTCTGTTCAGAGTGGAAATGTGACTTCAAGCTGTCACATTCAAAACAGCTTTGTACCTGTAAATGAGCTTGTGGCATAAACAGCAGGACTCTGCACAAAGCCTTCTCACACACTGACCACTTCACAGATTTAAAATAATTACTTTGGTTCCAACACTCGTGAGTCAGTGACACAAAATGCACCCAAGCTGGGAGAACTTCACCACTTCTGGCTGAATCTGCACAACCAACCTCCTGCAGTTTCTAGCATTTCCCATTAGGACCACAAATACGACAGGACCAAGAGACAAAGCTTTTGTATCACTCATTCCCTGTCCTGATGTCCCCTCTGGACAGCTCCTTCGGGTTATTCTTGAACTGGGAACAGCTAGCATTGGTAATGGATGTAGCAATACTGTTTATAATGGTTAAATTGGAAGGACAGACCCCTCAAAAAACATATTAGTACATATGATATTTCCTGAATTGAAATTGCTGAAGCAAGACTTACGTAGCCATTACACTTCAACTGCTATTTAGTGCCCAGGAATTTCAGCTACTTTGGTATAAATATAGTAATACTCTTCTTGTAATGGAATACACTACAAAATTGTAGATACTGGATAATATAACACACCTTTTTCTGAACATACTCCCCTTTTTCTAACAGCACACAGCCTATTTGAAACCACAGATCACTTCCACAGACTGTTTGACAAGTTGTTTGACAAGCAGCAATAGTTTCCCCTTATCTGGGATAATGACACGGCAATGCCTGGTTGGAATGTTTACTCAGGGGGATACAAACTGGCTTATTCAAATGACATCCTTCACGCAGTGTTTGAACAGTCGGCTCATTACCAGAGGAATGTTCTCTATCAATACTGCACACTCCTGTTTACAAGCAGAGTTAATACCCTTGCAGTGTAACATCCACTCGTGTGTATTAACTATACCTGCAATCTTTATGGCTACGGGATCCTCTGAAACTGGAACAGGTCCCTCTTTGACTTCAACCTGTTTTTCAGGGACCAGAGGAGATGTGGCAGGAGGGGTATACTTAGTCTCAACATAGACCACAGATGTGGAAGCAGAGGGCTTGGAATTGTGAAAAAGACTAGCCCACGATTTTGCAGGCTGATTAACAGGGACTGATCCTGCAAGCGGGACCGTTGCCTCAGTAGTAGGTGAAGCTTCCTCAGGCTTAGCTTGGTCTGAGTCAGTGCTTTCCACAGTGTGCAATTCTACCCCATTGGCAGCTGTGTCCTCACCAGAGGATTCAAGTGTTTGTCCATTAGTAACGCCCAGAGTTTCAGTAGTATCAGTACCAGCATAAGCCTGTACAACAGCTGTCCTTAGGGGGCTATCTCTGACGGCCTCCGAGGGGAGGCAGAACTGTTCACAATGAGGAAGGCGGCATACCTCGGGCTGCCCGGCAGTCCTGCCGGGGGCTGCGGCGCCGGGGCCGGGCTCGGCACACGCAGCTCCGGCCAGGAAGTCCACGGAGCTGGCGGGGCTGCTGCAAGTCCTCGGCGTGGCCAGGGAGGGGAGGTCTCCTGCCAGCTCCGTGTCCTCCGTGCTCAGGCTGTTGAGTCCCGCGGCCGTGGCGTGGCCGTTCACCAGCGCCTCCGGGGCAGCCACGCCGTCAGGGACATCTTCCAAGTAACTGTAGTATCCAGGGGGCCTTTTTTTCTTCTTCTTCCGCTCCCTCTGGCCAAGGCCCCCAGCCAAGCCGTCGTTTTCAGCGTTGGAGGCGCTGTCCAGAGCCAGGGTGGGGTCACTGAACTGGCAGTCAATGGAGTTGTAGTTTGCGTCGCTGAGAGCATCGTCTGGGGTCTTCTGAGCAGGTGCACAGCTGAGAATGAATTCTGGAGCCTGAGGATTCAGAGTACTCGAAATACTGTAGTCGGTGTTATTTAGGACAGATGACTGAGTCTCAATAACTTCATTAACACCAAATTCAATTCTCTGATACTCTTCCCCTGGACAAGAGAAAGCAAATCTCAGTTAGAGAATCACATTGAATCAAAAAGCTACAAAAGCAAGAAAAACCCTCTCCTATTTTCCCATAACTCAGAAAACAAAATATGCTTCCCCAAACAAAAGGAATTCTCATTCTCAACCATGACAACTTTCTTAAAGACAGCAGAGCAT
This sequence comes from Promerops cafer, assembly GCA_013398275.1. Lineage (NCBI taxonomy): Eukaryota > Metazoa > Chordata > Aves > Passeriformes > Nectariniidae > Promerops > Promerops cafer. The sequence continues at coordinate 3,033,537 of VZSE01010539.1, read as the reverse complement.
GATTCAGGTTTTCTTAACCAGAGTTATGTAATTTCCAAATCACTGCACAGCTCCTGCACATAACCCCTATTAAATTCACCTCATAAGAAAAACTATTAAAGTCCAATGTCTATAGGACTAATCTGCATTAAATTAATTACTGGATAATTGCCTATAAAATATGGTGTAATACTTAATTCCATGCTTTATTCAAGCCAGTCTTTTCAACTGACAATTACAAAATCCAAGCCTTTGCCTTTTTAACTTTCCCATATGTGAGGTTTGCTTTTTGAGGGGCTGAGTTTGGGTTTCCTGGTGTGATTTATTGTAACCAAACATTTACCCTAATCCTTAATAATTGACAAGATATTTACTAATTCCATGGAACACTGCAATTAAAGCTTTTGAGCCTTCAGGCTCACTTGTAACTTCTTTAATTTTATCACAATTAAGTTTATTGATATGTGAGAGTAATGATATATATGAGCCCAGGATTTTATGACATGAAATACAACACATTCCTCAACATAAACCAGCATTCAACTTGTACATAGGAGTTGTACTGAAAACTTATGAATAGATTTTTTTTGTTTTATTGATATATTTATTTGCCCTGGAACTAAAGAAACACTAAGAAATATTCTCATGGCAGGCTGCAATATCACAAAGTATTTTCAGTCAACAAGTTCTGCAATTTCCTGGAATTTATTTATTGTTGTAATGTATGTGTGCTAACTGGTAATACTGATTACTTCAGCTACAACTATTTCTGTAACTATCCAGTAAAGATATAAAATTAATGAAACAGTTTCAGGAATTGTGAAGGTAAAGTGACATTTTAAAGCTCTGCAGGTTTCAAAGACATTACATTTTAATATTTTGTGTTTCCTCAACGATGGGGGCTAAAACACACATTTCCAATTTTTAAGACTTACTACAGGACTAAAGAACACTAGATATTAATTCCAGAGGAATTAAGTGGATACAGCACTAAACTTCTGTGCTAATTACATTATGCATGACATGTCAATAAATACATATTTTCAAGTACATCACAGACTCGCTAAAAATGAGGTGGATTTTTTTTTTTAAACACAACAAAAAGCAACCAACAGTTCCCAGAAAAGAAGTTATTCACACACCTAAGGAAATAATCCTGTGGGGAAACAATCTAGTAGGGAATATTTTGATGCATGACTGTCAATATAAAAGTTTTGCAGTTCTGGATATTTTCTAGAAAAATCTGCTAACAAATATTTTAGCTTTAAAAAATGTGAAAGGAACACAAATCTGCATTTTTTAATACCAAATGAAGAGTAACAAACATTCAGTGTGTGTTGAGGTCTGACTTCTCCATGCAATACCAACATATTGTGATTTAATGAACAAATTATAAAGATGTTAATTGCTTTTCTGCTTTGATCTATTAACCTGACTAAATGAGAAGCAAACACGTCATGTATCGACTTCAATCTTGCTGCCAGTCAGACTAAAGGAGACTTTTTAAAAATAAAAAGGGTAAAAATTCCACACACCTCTGGTTTCTCTAAATCATGTTAGGAAGAGAGTAGATTTCAAATTTCTAGTTTTTTTCCCCTCTCCCTGTGAGAAAGCATTTTTAACACCTTGTCTGCCATTCATCAACTACTTCTGCAATCACTGACGAGCCATCACCACCCAGAAGAGAGGGCTGAGGTTCCTTTTCTAAAAAATCAGCAGCCTGGAGCCAGGGAGGGGGAAGCTGTGCCTGATGTGCACTGGAGAGGGAAGGGCTGGGAGAGCTCGGGCAGCACCTCCTGCTCCAGGGGCTGGCAGTGCCACAGAGCCTGAGCTGGCTGGGCACACACACACAAACCAGCCACTGCTTCATTTGAGTGCACAGTTTCAGGGGCTTTAAGGGATATAAATCCACAACAAAACCATTCCTCATTAGTTCATCAGTTTATGGAGTGACTCCTCAGCTCAAGCAAGAACCAAGAGCTGGTTCTTTCTACCCTTTGTTACAACAGCACAAAGCACAGGCAACAACTGGTAACACCCAATATTCCTCCAACCTCGACACAAATCCATTACTGGGCACATTTCAAGTCTCTGCCAGTTCAAACAATCCAGGACTACTTCTTATCCAAAATCCAAGCTAAAAAAAACTCAGAATTGCTTCAAAACAAAGAATGTGGTTTCCCTCCATGGGCGAGTCAAGTCTATCAGAGCCCAAGGTAAAAGCTGTCACCTCTGTACCCCTGTCCTGCTCCTCCCTCCCCAGCAAGCTCCCAGCACTTGTGTGACCCAAAGCTAACCTGGCAAGAAGCATCATCTAAGGGAGCATTTTTTCAAGTTTTGGTGAATTTATCAGTTTGCTGTACACTAGACAATCACAAGAGCCCACTAGGGCTAGTGGGGAGCAGAAAACAGACCACATCCCTCAGTTCTGGCACAATGAACATCACAGGCTGAAACCTTGCCAAGACTGTAACTGATGCTGCAGCATTTAACACACAAATTAGGAAGTTACAGCTGAGCAATTAATGTTTGCACCTTACAGCAGGATTAGAATAATAAATACCAGTAGCTACTGTACAGCATTCCAGTCTGTGGAATGACTGGCAGAAGCTCATCTGCTGTAAGATTGTGTCAAGTTTATTTGACAAAAATAAGAGGTAATTTTTTTTATTTGTTTTGACTTTCCACTTCGCTTCAGGGCATCTTTGTTTCAATCTAGTTCACAGCTCTATTTCTGAATGGACTGAAACAGATCTCTGTGCCATGAACAACATGGCACACATATTGAAACAAGCACCAACAGATGCTCCAAGGACAGTCTATGCACAACCCCAAAATCTGTGAATGCACAGTACTAATTAGTGTGAACAGAGTTCTGCAAATTAGAGCTGAAGCCATGATTTGGTTACTCCTACTAGGTATTAACAGATATTCTGATTCTCTAATAAGGTTAAACACTGAAGGTAAGTACAGAAAACAATGAAGACTATGGGGAATGGTAACATGGTAAGTGTGTGTCATCATATATATAAATATTCTGTATAACCAAGCATTCCAGTTTAGTTTGCACAGCTTCCTATGCAGCCATCACAGTGATAATGTGCATGCACAGTACAGTGCAAGCTTGTTAGAGACATTTTTCAAGCGAAACCTAATTTGCTGTCATTACCTAATCTCAGGGCTGGGAGGGGTTCTCTCAAGGTCTAGGAATGATCTGAAAGACATTTGTACAAACCATCTTTCTGTATGGCTTGTGAACATTAAAATCTCAGTCTGAAAGAACAAAACTTAAATCCAGTTAGACAAAGCAATATATGACTGGATGCCCCTGTCACCAACAGACAACTCACACCATATGGTCTTTTTAAAGAACCTTTCTAACTCCCATTTAGAATTACTCAGGGTCCTAAAACTGGTCCTGTACTAAAAAAAACTCCTGAACTGTCAGAAGTGCTGCTGATCTGCTCTCAAATGAGACCTGTCCTTCTTTCTGACTGTCTATCTTGTTTATCTTTAAAAGGAAGGCCAAAGTCTCTAAGCACAATGATCAGGTGTTCTTAAACACTAATGTGTAGTTTGGTCCTCTTTTGAGCTCTTTTGAGAAATCTTCAGTCAAGATACTTCCATGATTTTCTAAGGAGCTCTGGAGTAATTTTCATATACATCTAAGTCTCAGTTTCCTTGCTCTCCTCTGGTTCAGGAGTAAACCAAAAACTAATTTACCTGCTGCTTAGAATACTGTGGAAGTTTGGTTAAAACTATTTAGAGTGAGGATCCCATGGCAGCCCCCACCTACCTGTTCCACTTCTTGCAACTCTGAAGTAAGGTCAGGTTGTAAAAGGTATGGGTTGAGGTAGACGAGACCTGTGAGTGTTACAGCTTTAAAAGGGGAACTCTGTAATTTATTTTTACATCAAGTCACACTTTCATCAAGAGATAAAAAGAACCAAACCAGGATTCTCCAGAAAAATAGCCAAGCCAGGCAGAAATATGAGTCAAAGGGAGCACAGAACAGAGCACTGTTTGCAGAGCAGTCTTGCTGTAACTGTTAGAAAATACTCATGCTATGGCTCTTCAGTCCCCCTCATTTTCACAGCCACATCCTACAGTGTTTCCACAGGACTCTAATGTGTGGTAGCACAGTGAAGGAGGAATAAGATGCCCACTGTAATTAGCTGAAGTTCAATGCAGGATTTTCAAAACCTCTCACAGGTATCATTCAGTAAAGTTTAAAAATCCAACCTGCCTAATATATGCCTGTGTAGGTGCTGAGCAAGTTCTAACAATTGTATTTAAAGAGAGGTTACAGTAAATCTCAGGAAAGTGTCACAACCTTGAAGTTTAAAAAAAAAAAAGATCTTGATTTCTTACCATCATGAAACTTACCTGTGGATTTAATACCACATGAAACTGTTTCATTGTATGGGGGGAGCTGTACAAAAAAGAAATGAAACTCATTTAAAGGCAAAGCAATCTATGAACATTTCATATCAGTTTCATATGAAACATCCGAATCCTTTAAAAATAACACCATAATTGAGATTTGATTTTCGGAGAGGATGCCTTGAACTCATGCTTCTATATTTATCAAATTCCACACTGCAGCTTCAGGTGTCCTTGCAGATTACCACAAGTACTGAGAGATAAAGATTATCTTGGTTACACACCACAGGCTCAGCAGCCTCTCAAGCAATTCACCTCCCAGCATCAGCATCTTTCTTCATCAACTCATTTTAGGATGAGGAACATAATCCTCTTTTTAGACAAAAGCTGCAGATAGACCAAATTGGGAAAGGATGAAACAAACTTTTGCACTGCCAACAATCACACCTAAACCTTCTGACTCTCAACCTGCTCCAGTGTGGCCCTTGAAATGTTTCAGCTAAGGTGGATTCTTGAACACACTGACCAGCCTCAGCATAATGTACCCACAGCACAGAGGGCAAATACATCTTGTATGAACACTGGCATCATTTGATGGGCTCAGGGCTGACAGAACCCCTGCTATGGTGTAACCACAGGTGGGCAATTGCACAGGTGGGCAATTTCTAACCCCCCTCACCTGCCCCTAAACCTCCTGAGCAGCTCCCCCTGTGCCTCCAGAACTGGCAGCCATTGCCACACTGCACTCCAGCAGCTCCTGGGGAACGTGGAACTGGTTCTGCAGTGGGAGATACAACACTGAGGGGATAGTGCAGCTTTACAATGCTATTCTAAATAGTAACTCCAATGGTGTAACAAATAAAAGATTTCTTTACTGAAGTTTTCAATTCCCTAAGCTACAGATACTCACATATTGCCTTTTTAATGCACTGCAAACACCAGTGCATCAGAAACGGCAAGAAAAATATTCCTGAAATTCCACTGCAAAAGTATATTAAAAAAACACATGCTGTAAATCATTTATGAACCTCAATACATCTTAATATATCATCTTTTCAAGTCAAAAATGAGAATCAGTGGGTCAAGCTCCATATTAATTTTGAACACAGGTTCAATATAATTTTAATTAGAGCTAAAAAAATTCCTCTACATGTTTACAACAGTTTATGATACACCTTTCAATTTCTATTTTTATCCAAAGCAAAGACCTTCAGAGAATACGAAGATTTTTAAAAAGCAGTCAGCCTCTTGCTCCCCAACATATCTGATTAATCAACAGCATTTTTGCAAAGCTGACTTGCTCCATACGACTGGGTCATGTGAACCATCCAGCCAACAGGTATGAGACAGAAGATGTGTCAGAAATGTCACAGGTAAAAGGGACATTTCAGACAACAGAATCACACAGAATCAAGGTTGGAAGAGACCTTCAAGATCATCGAGTCCAACCCATGCCTTAACACCTCAACTAAACCATGGCACAGAGTGCCACATCCAGTCCTTTTTTTAAACTCATCCAGGGATGGTGACTCCACCACCTCCCCAGGCAGACAATTCCAGGACTTTATCACTCTTTAAGTAAAAAAATTTTTCCTAATATCCAATCTATACTTCCCTTTAGCTTTAACTACTCCCTTGCCAGAGTCCCCCTTGGGTCTGTGGTTAAGGGACCTCAGAGGGACAGCAGCACATGTGGGGACTGTCCCCAGCACGATGTGTGTCAAACATCACTGCAGCATTATCATCTCTGGCTCGTCCTTCTTGAATTTCACCCTGCCTTTTCAGACCAATTTTTTACACCAATTAGTGTAAAACTAATAAGCATCATTTTTATTTCATCATCCAGGTAATTAAAACATTGAACTGAACCAGATCAAGGACAAACTTAAGGAACATCATTCAACAGCTCTTTATTTTGACAGCTAACCAGTAAGTGGTACACTGAGAAAATGAAGTCACACTGGTTCTTGTGCTGCAGGTTCATACTTTGAGAACAGCTTTACAGAAGTCAAGATATGACATTTTCATCATCCCCAAAGTAAGTGTTGAAAAAGCTGATGGGGGCACTTCAGGTGACACCACATGGGATGAAAATGTCCCACTGCTGTCACTGCATTTATAGTGGGAGAACAGCAGGATCATCACAGCTAACAGGTATTACCTAAAGATCTCTTCTGCTTCCCACAGACCAGAAACACAGCTCTCCCCCCAAAAGAGAAGAAATGCTCTTTTTCCTTTCTGAACTTCCCTCACTCCCCACCCCACCCCATTCCCTTCATGCTCTTTCATTGTTCAGCAGTTTATTACACTAATCATCCTTGGAAAATTAAGCTACAGGAAACTAAGTCACATTAACAATGGTTTGCAAACTGTGACAAAAGGATTTACCCATCTACAGCTCGAGTGTTCATTTCCTTTATGTTGAGAGGGCAGGATGGAAGCATGACTGAAATGTTTGAATGGAAATGTCTGGAGGAAATACACGGAAATTGACCCAGAGGAAAATTATTTTTCAAGTCTGGAGATGGGGACAATGGGATAAAACTCCTTCCTATAAAGGAAAATGGTTTCATCATTCTCTACCAAGATCTACAGAGAGTAAGAGCCTACAATACTGTGTGAGTATGTAATGAACTCCAACACACAAAGACAACTGTTCCCACTCTGTGGTTCTCTCTGTCACTAATTAGTTCATTATTGATGCACTTCTCAGACCTCCCACAGAGCCTTCCCTGTGAGCACAGCTCTGAGGGTCAGCAGTGCTCCACCTGGCCAAAAATATCAACAATCTCTGTGCTTCAAGAGGCTCCCAAGACTTAGAAGCCCACCTTACAACCAAGAACTCTGCTGGGAAAGTTCTCAGTATCCACCCCTTAAAAAAAGCCACCAGAGCTGAGGTATAGGGCTGGAAAACTGATCATCAGCATCCCACCACTACTGTCAGCTAGTCCAGTGCTGAAAGATGACAAGCAGAAAGTGGAATCATTAATTTAAGTCTAAAAGTTGACTTAATATCCACACACATGGAAAAAAGACTACTGAATAAAATTTTCAGTTTGTAAATTAGCATGCCAAGTGAATGATAAATATTTGTACTGTTGTATTTCAAATTCACACAAAAGAGATGGAGTTTTCAAATGTTATTTCTAAAACAAGTTTAAAGTAGATCTTACCTCAACAGAGCATCGTGGAGTCACAAAGAACTGATTAAATTCATCAGGGCTGAACTCCCCAAAAATATACTAAAAATAAAAGAGAAGGATCTTTGTTAAAGAACTATTTATATTCAATACAATTAATAAATTAATATTAAAATCCATTAGGATACTAGAATTCAAAAAGACCCATGTGCTCGGAGTCAGAAACTCTTGCATCCCAACTCCCATCTTGGTTCCTTCCTACATCTTTAGCAAAGAACTTTAAGCTCTGAAACTGTAAACAAAGCATTTTCCTTCAAATTCCCACTGGAGGTGATCACAAACTGCTCCTCATCCTTTGACCAGTTTAAAACCATCGTGTGGGGTGGAGCTGCATCAGTTCATAAAGCCCCAGGCAAAGGCTGGTTTGCCTTCTAAACCCACCCCTCAAAACAAAAAACCCCCAAGAATTACTTCTCCAGAGTTCTGCTAAACTGAGGAGTTACACAAGAATAAATGTACCCGAGGGCACAAAGAACTGAAACTGCTCAGGTGTACGAAAATACACAAAAATCATCAATTCTGTTATTCCTGTGCCTGAAACTCTCCATAACAAATCTAAGATAAAACATCTTTCCCCAACATTATCTTCCTGCAGCTTTTCAGATATTTTGCATCTAGATACTCTCTGGGAAAAAAGTACCTAACATGATCACAAAGAAAATTACACGAAAATGAGAAATTTAATTTACAGAAAACAAAAGATTCCCAATAAAAAGGCCTGAGCTGTTGACATTTCACAGCACCTGGAAGTTTCTATAAACCCCAGCTGTAATTGACTGAATAGCACCCAAACATTCAGGACAGAAAAAAGTTAAACAAGGAGCTGAATAAACTGACAAAATAGACAGAGAGGACTGAAAAACGCCACTCTTGGCATGTGGATAAAAGCAGGTCAGTCTGGGCCAGCCCATCACAGCCCCCACTCCCATTTATCTCCATGTTCTCCCAGGGTCATTCTGGACAATTCTTTGCTCTCCTCCACCCTCCCACCAGAAAAGCTTTTTCAGCAGTGTCGAGTTTTGCTTGTGGTAAATCCTTAGCTTGGCTGTATCAAGACACAACAAACCAGGGTGGGAGCTGAGCCAGAGAAAAGAATTCCTAAAATCTGGGAAATCATCTCTTCTGAAGCGCAGGCTGCTGCCACACGCTGCACACACAATAACCCAATCACAGGATTTTTTTCCCAGACTTTAGGTGGTTTATTCCAATGGAACTTGCTGTTTACATGACTCACAGCCATCTACATTCATAAATTTCAAAGCTTAACTGAAAGCCAAATTCCACAGCAATTACAAACCATCATTTTCTTACACAAAAACTGATTTATACACACATCACTTTTATATGTGGCAGAGTGTGCCTATTTTAATGGCCTTCAGGTTTTTTAAAAAACTAGTAATGTAATCTGGTTTAGACTACAAACAGCTCTAACAGTCAAAACAAGCTGGAACATCTGTGATTCAAAAGGTGAAGAACAGTTAAACATTTAATGCTTCAAAAACTCTTCCCTCAGCCAACTGCTGCCCACCAAGGGAGAATCCAACACCCAAACCCAACAGATCCTGAAATTGTACCCAAGTGGCTTCACAGTTCCTGGCACAGGACTCAGGATTGGTTTATACTTTCAATATAACCAAGGCATTTTTATTCAGCAACATATGAACTAGAATTTATCATATTCCAAAAACAAACCTATGAAAATCACTTCCTGACTCATGACTAAAATGATGTTTTAGGAGGTATTTTTGATGCTGTCATGCAAGAGAACAAAACAGCCATCTCAAGTGTAGTGTATTAAAAGTTATATAATTCCAGCCCTAATTTCTCCATCTAGTAATATAACACAGTAATTTCATTAACCAGAGTTTTTAAGCAAAGTATCACAGGCCTGGTACTTCTTTCTGAGTTTCTTTTTTAATGAGGAAACACAAGACAAAAATTGAACACAGAAAAAAATTGAACAAAGTGATCATTAATATTATATTAATTGTTTTAATGGTGCATTCATATAGAGAAATTTATGTCTATGTAACTCTTCTTGCACAATTTAAAACAGGACTTTCAATATTTACCAACATCTCATCCTAGTCAGACTAAAGCTCAAAAAAGCCATCCCATTTGGGCATGAAATAAACAGAATTTGATCAGATTTGTTTTTATTTACCAATGCTTTACACTGGCATTAAGTCACTAGTTAAAAGATCTCCACATGATGACTGAGAGAAATAATGTTTCAAAATAAACTTAAGGCCATAGGACTGATGACATTAAACCTTCCTAGTTTAAGCAACCTCCTCTGCCTCCAGTCAGCCTCATCTCTCCAGAAATAACTTCTGCAAGCTGGACAGAATTTTCTACCCTTTTCAAGACACAACTACGCACTTGAGTGAAAAAGAAGCGTGATATCACATCCCTTGGCAAGTATAACAATCCCTACCAAAAAAAGACAGGATTCAGAGGGGGGAAAAATGAATTTTAAGCAATTTGAAAGACACTGTGACTCTCTGCCTGCTGTCCATCCATCCATCCATCCATCCATCCATCCATCCATCCATCCATCCATCCATCCATCCATCCCAAGGAATCAGTCTACCTGGCACTCTACAAGTTACCTGTGTTACCTTGTTTAGCTCTAAAACTGCATCAGCATTGCTGCAGTACTCACTCTGTGCCATTAATTCAAATTTAGAAGGTTTTCCTGCACCTTAAATGCTCAAGTAATAAGAAATTTTAAGCAAGAGCAGACTAAGATCTTATAAAAAGTAGCACACCCTTACAAGAATAACCTCATTATCAGCATGAGCTTTTGGGGTCCTACTTGTGTGCACCCTCAAAATTACTCCACCTAACCTCAAAATTCTCAAAGTTGCCTTCTTTTCCAAACTGACAAATAAAAGCTAATGCTTGGAACATCAACGATTTAATTAATTACTTACACAACTTACCAAGCTACTCATGATCAGCATTAATTTCTCCCCCACTCTATACATAACATTTTAACACATGGCAGAGATACATCAGCACATGTTAAAGCTTGGCCAAACTTGTTTCAGATGATTTCAATTCCAATTTTATTATTTTCAAGTGTGTAAGAAGCACACACCCATTACAACTCCATCAAACTGATGCCTTTAATGCCCAGCTAACCTGCCCCACGCTGTCTCAATCTCTGATCCTGGACGTCACAACACCTCAGGGTGCCAGCCAGGGATAACAGATGCACTTCACAAGCTCCAAGGAAAAGTGGCAGTCACACACAGCTCAGGGTCAGCCCTGGAGCAGGTGAGAGATTGTGCTGTGCTGGAGATAAGCTGCTTGTCCTGCTCCATCACTGCTGTGCCAGAGCCTTTCACCTGCACCAACAACTGCACAGCCCTGAGTGAAGGGCAGGCACTGCACGTGAGCACAGAGCTCACCTGGCCCAGGCAGCAAGAACCAGCCCTGTTCCCATCAGTACCACAGAAACTTGGCATCTGGCAACATGCACACCCAAAGTATTAAAAAATATTACCCGTGAAAAGCTGAGGTTTAATTAATAGCTCGACACAAATTTCATTTTAAGACCCAAAAAAAAAAACCAAACCCAAAAAAACCCCAAAGATTTCTCTAACATTGTTTAACATTCAATTGCTGATTTCAAAAACTGATTTTGATTTACAGCCTCAGACAAAAATGCAGCTGCTGAAAAGCACATTAGACAGCAGTCAATGGTGTCAGTGTTCACTCACAGGAGAGCACAGATAAAGCTCAGGAGATCCAGCCTCACACCAAGACTGAATGTGGAAGAAAATCTAAAGAGAACACTGGGAGAAAGTTCTGAAAAATTCCAAATGTAATGATACCCCCCCCAGGCTTACTTTTAAAGATACCTAATCCCTAAGAGGCTTAATTCAGTCCCATCTGCCCTCCCTCTCCTTCTGAAACCCTCTCCACAAGCTCTCTAAGAGCTGTCTGTCTGTCCTGGCTCCTGGGAAGGGATCCTCTGGCGTTTTTGGGAGCACGAATTTCACCCTGCACTGCTCCCTCTCCTCCCCGGATGATTTCACTGCAGAGCCATCACTGACCCTGCACTGAGTGTGCTCAAGGGTCCCTCAGGACACCTCAGCCCGGGGAGCTTCACTTCTGTCACACCTTAAAAGCAGTATCAGAACAGTATCAGACAGATCCCAATGACCTTCCACTTGCAACTGTATAAAAAGCCAGATGGGAAATAACAACCCCCCCTCTGGGGGGAGGCAGGGCTGTGTGGGAAGAAGGAGGCTGTGTGGAATTCTTGGAGAGAGGGGATACACAGGACACCTCTACCTCTGCTACCTTTCCACATCCTCATCAAGGCTACCAAACTTCTCCTTTGGGATGGAAAACCACCACCAGACCCAAAACATACTGATGGATCTATTCCATTCTGCAATTGTCAGCAGTAACCCAATTTGACCATTTACCGGAGATGTACAATATTAACAAACATACTAAAACTACCATGATTTAACTAAGCTGAGCAAACATACACAAGCATAATAAAATGCTTTGCCTACATTGCACAATCAAGTATTTATGTATTTTCCATCCAGTATCTTCCATTTTGAGGTTCCATAACCAATCACTTTAAAGACGTAATTATTCACAAGGGCTGCTTTCCACCCTGGTTTCAACATACACAAGTTCTGAACTTCTGGGAGTTTTCAAATGTGAATGTCTTCTTGCAGATGTCACATGTATGAGACCAAGGATGAAAATAAAACTAACAATGCTTGAATAAACCTTAAAAATGAGGTAGTTTTAGACAGGACATAACTAAAATCTTTCCCTTCAGATACTGACACTAACAACAACCAGTACATTAATTAAAGAAAAAACTGCAAAATTAAACATACTTTATGCAATTCTAAAATGGCATCTTTTCTCATGAAGTTGCTGGTGACATGAGTGTTCCAGTACTTCAGATTTAATTTATTTGCTTTATTTTCACCTATCAAGATTTTGCAATACAGTTTGGGCATTGAATGCAAAATACTGTCATACTCTTGGGACTACAAAAAAACCCACACAACTAAATTCTTAAAAATAACCAGCTAAAAAACCAGTTAAAACTGTAGGTCTGAACTGCTTCCTGTGTGACTGAAGACAGGATAAAAAAGGAGCTGCATCTTGACTCTCCTCTCCAAGTTAAAATTTTAAGACTAGAATACTACATAAATACTCTGCAGATGTGAATATTCTTAAAAGTGTAGCATTTTTGAAATATATTTTTTTCTATAAATCAAGTTAGGAATATTGAATGGCTGAGACTATTAAAGCTGGAGCAGTGTTCCAGCTCACTCCTGAGCCTCTGTCACCAATTTCCATGTTCAGTCTGACATGGTGCAAGCAATCAAGTTCCCTGTATTGAATCCCTGCCTCCCAACATTAATGCTCTTTAGAAAAATACTCATGTTAAACACCTTCCTTAGAGCAAATCCCAAATCCTGCTGATTGTCAGCTGCTGGTGTTTCCAGTTACAACAAAACTGGAATCAGTTTCTAACTTAATCTCTGCAATGTGATTACAGCAGTGTAACATCCAGCTGCACTCCAGGAGATTCTACAGCACTTGGAACAAATCATTTCATCAATAACATCTCCTTTACATCTTCAAGATATTACCTGCAGCTAGATTTTAACACAAATTACATAAAATGAATTAACCAAACAAATCTATCCAAGAAGATTTGTTTTCTACCACTCGGGAATGAAAGTAGTTATATATTTGTGTAATAACTGATCACTAAGCAGCATCTTAACTATGCAGATAAAAGCAGCAGCAACAGAACTAATTCCAAGGAGGAGGAAAAAGATCCCAAAGGGTTAAAATACTTGACCTGCAAGCTCTGCCCATGCTGACTGGTGTTTGCTGTGGTCCCCCTAACCACTTTAAAAAGCAATGCTCATGTTACCCCACTGCCTGTAATGAAATCTCCACTGGTGTTCCTGTCTAGCAGCACGAACACTGTCCTGCAGGAATAAAAGGAGGATGAGTACGTGTTCCACAGCTGCTTGTCCTAGAAAAAGAGGTAGAAATAGCACTGCTGCTGCATCATCATCCTGGGATCACCTGTGCTACAAGAAAGCCAGGAAAATGAAGTGTCAACTTTGGCTTTCAGAAAGCATTAACGTGGCTTTCATCTACCACCCAACAGCTTCAGATCTTCAGTCAAATTAGTTTAAGCTGCAAGTACTCCCACTTCAACTGCTCTTCCATAAAGGAGTTAAAAATACAGCTTTTACAGCTGGATTATTCCTTGCCACCACTAAACATCTAAGCAGAAGGTCAAACAAGTCAAACTAGTTCATATTTGAACTGAAATGATGAAATAGCTGATGTATACTCTAAGCTATACTTACATATGTTATATATATAATCTTGCCCACCAAGTTACTCCTCCAAAGTGGACTTACTCTTACAGCTCTGGGATAGGCTGCAGTAGAGCAGGAAAAGGAAGCATTCAGACAGAAGTGTGTTTTCTGGCAAGGAAAAAAAGGGCACATGCATATGACTGCACTCGGGTTTTATTAGCAGAGAAAACACTCTCCCCTTAGTCATCCCCTCAGCAAACAAGGCATTGCTTCCTCAGCCTTTACTTCTCTCCCAATTTCTCAAAGTTTATCAGCTTTTTTATGGAAAATGTAGGAAAAAGCAGCCTTCCCACAGGTTGCTCTTTCCTCTGAGATGAAATTCATCAAGTCTTAGTACACAGATGATTACTTAACTGGAGACAAGGTTTTACAAACTAACAAATCTCAAGAAATGTATTACTAGAATGCTTTAAAAAGCACAGACAAAATTGTGAAACTGAAAAACAGGTTTGCTGTTTGGGCTTTTTTTAGATTTTGAATTTGAAACCAGCATCCCATAACCAGGAGCTATGAAAACCACTGGCCACATATTTACAGTTGTACCACAGCCTAAATATTATTTTAGGCAAAGCATATGTCAATATACCCTCTTTAAGAAAAAATAAAGCTGACTTTTATAAACCCAAACGTATGCAAATAAAGCCACACTTTAAGGTGGAGTAGCTGCATATTAAAACTTTTAACAGCTGAAAATGCAACAAATCACGAGCAAACTCTCAGTGAAGCTGCCAGTCCTTTATCATTAGCCTGCAGCTCAAAACTAGAACATTAACACATCTCCATAGTGCCTGGAGAAAGATCAGAGCTAGGTAAATGTAGGTCACCTAAGCCCATGAGTCAGTGCAACTCTGCCTGCCCAACATTTAAGCTATCAAAGGCTCAAAAATACAATGCATGACTGAACATTCCCTTTCTTTTTCCCCCAATTCAGGGGTTTTTTGGATGCTATTATAGAATTCTTACAGCTGAAGAAAGTCACAGATTTTCTACACGTTTCACGTAAATTAATCTAATGGGTTTTATTCCTTCATTAAAAAAAAAAAAAAATTACCATTCTCAAAAAGGAATTTTCTGGTCAGAGGAAAAGCCAGATCTCTGGCTAGTAGGGAAGCACAGTTGTGACTGTCACATTACTGGAAGGACAGGTTTCATGACCAAATGACCCCTTACAGCCTGATGTAATTAAAGGAGCACAACGTGGATCTCAGCAGTTTATCCTGAATAAGTCAAATACTCATAAAAGCAGAGCAGGTTGTACTCTTTTTATCAATTATATAACGTGCTTCAAATCAAAGCAACAAACTGAACAATAACCATAGAAAACCCTGCCAAAAGACGAGCCAATTTCTTACACCCAAACAAGTTCTGCTCATGTGTGCTCCTCAGTCTATTTCAAATAATGAGGTGCCCGTTGGCACTCCTCTATTTCAAACAGCAGCTGCCACAAAGTGCATCCAGCCCAAGGAAGTTGTCTATAAATTGGTCAGAGAACTTAAAAGGGGGGAGAAAAAGGGAGTAGAAGAATAAAAACTAACCCATCTCACACAGACACCACTGCACTTCTGAGTGAGCTGCTCCAGAAAGACTCCTTATCTTCCCATGTCCAGGACTGCACCAGCAGAAAACCTCTGCTGCTTCCCATTTCAGATTTTCCACAGCTGCTCTTTCTCTGTTCCACAAAACAACAAAGAAAAAGCCCACCAAAACAGGCAGGATCTTATTTTGTAAATAATCACAGCACAGGGAGGGCAAAGCAACTGTAGCACTCCTACATGATCACAAAGCAGGGGCCCCTGACAGGAGAACTGTATCCACAGTTTGTATACAAATTTGAATTTGCATCCTGTGGCACACCATCAGGTGCTCTTGATGAGAAAATACCTTCCCTGCACCTTCCCCTGGGACCCAAGGTAGGAACACACATTAGAAACAAGAGATGCAAGGAAGAGCAGGCATTTGGGGACTACAGCAGGAATACCTGGAAAGAGCATTCCAGGCAAGAGCGAGAGGGAGGTAACTGAATTGTGAGAGGTGATTACATCAACTCTTGGCTCTCTGAAGAGCAAAAGATGGAATTTCTGACACCTTTCCACCACCACTACAAACCCACAGAACATCTGCCTGTGATAAAGAGAAGTAGTAACATTTTCCTATCTGTTTTCTTGCTATGTTGAATATAAATACAAGCCAAACAAAAATACTTTCCTATCATAATCTCCAAGCTGGCAGTCCTCACAAATATCAAATGAAAAAGAAATACTTCCCAAACGGGGAGATTGGTCCTTCCTCAGTTCTGAATTCAAGCACAGTGGCTGGTAAAACACCTCTGGCCAAGGCTCTGTCTCTTCACACCCTCTAAAAGTTTGGACACACCAGCTCCAGGCTGGTTGCTCATAACTCAGCAAACACATTTACTTCAAGCTCTGCAGGCTCCTCTTGCACTGAACTAGCTACTGAGTCTATGTGCAAATTGGAAACTCTCCCTATAATGAAAAACAAAAATAATTAAGACTTGCATTATTCTGATTTACCACTGCATGATAAGCTCTGAGGAGAGGGAAGCTGGAACATGAAGTTCCTCAAGAACACAGCCAGTTTAACTACTCTTTTATTACAGGTGGGGCAGACAAAACAATCCCTTAGTAATTTTATCTAATACTTCCCAGCAGAAAACCCTTGGTGCTGGCCATTTTTTTTCTCTGCCAAACTAAAATCATTAGGGTTGCAACCTTCAGTGCCAGACACCTTCAGTGGGATGAAGTTCTAAGAACATGGTGGTAAAATCAGTTCTGCATCTGGAAAACACTGCTTGGGCCACATTAAGCAGCAAATTGCCCTGGAACATCTCACAGCTGTCCACCCTAGTTCCAGGCATGCTCCATAAATCCACCTTTTTCTGTGGTTTACAAAATCCTTATTTAGCAGATACTCCAGCAGCTCAGATCCTGAAGGATTGTTTTCCACAAGTTTCTCTCAGTTCCTCAAGGTGGAAAAGCAGCACATGCATCTTTCCTGCCATCCCCACAGTCTGCAGTATCAGAGCCAGCACATTCCTGCCCTGGCCAGGCAGGATGCTCTGGGCTGCTGGAACAAAGACCAGCTTGCCTGGAATGGCTTCCAGCTCAGAAACTGCAGAGCTGCTTGGCACTGCCCTGCCACAGCAAAGCCCTTCTTCTGTTCTGACTATATCTGAATTTACCTCACAGGCTGCTTTTATCCTTCAAATCCATGGCTTAAAGAAGTAAAACTAAGAGATATAGAATTGGATGAGGTTATTAAAAAGAAAAAATCAGAAGTAAAGCTCTAGGAGTAAAAAATGCAAGAATCTGAGTTTTAAGAAATGAAACAGATTAAATATGGGCACGTTGTAAATAGTTCAAAAATATTACAATTGGCTTGATGAGGCCAAAGATGAGGAACAAGAGTAAGATGAAGAGCTGACAGTAGATCTGAAATTATTGGTAGAGACAGCAAAGGAGAAAAAAAGAAATTGAGAACGGGTTTTGTGCCTGCCAGACCACTCTCCCTTCCAAAAGCTGAACTATCACCCCAAATTCTGGAGTCATGTAATCCTTCTGCTGTTGTGAGGAATCTCTTTAATTCAGTTCCAGAAGTTTCTGTCTCCCACTCTGTCTCTTGTGAGCTGCTCCATGTGCCTGATCAGTGGGTGCCCTCTCCATGCAGGTGAAGGGGCCAACCTTGCAGATACAGCAGCCAATATTCAGGATGGCACCCTATTATTTTCAATATGGAAATTACACTAAAAGTTATGCTTCTAAAATACAGCAATCAAAAGCAAAGCTGCACAAAAATTCAGACTGTTTGTATCTTCATTAGATTCCCACTAGTTTGTGTATGCTTGGTATTTTCTTTGCTTATTTCCACTACTCTCATCTTCACAGAGGACAAATACCCCAAAGGATCAATACAGACCCATCCAAGAGAACCATTCCACCCTGGGCAGTGAGATTGCTGCTCCTATTTGTCAAGAAAGCTGGAAAATACACTGGAATATGAAGAGAAGTGGGAAAAGAATGCATAGCCTCTGAATTACTGCAGCTGAACACTGTGGAAAACTAAAATCTCTCTCTAACAGCACCTCAGAACACCAGTAACCCACACAATGCTATTCACAAGCAATTACTCAGGGCAGGATTTAGGATGGCTAAGATTAGGTGAGGCAAAAATTAGCTATCTCCACTCCATCCTGACAAGGAACACAGATTAGCACTTTTGGAAAGCAGCTAAGTCCACCTGCCCAGGACTCATACGACTCTTTTGATGGCTTAACTTCTCATCTCAACCCTAAATTTTTGAAGAGCTGAATGCTTAGAACATTTTGCTGGATTCACAATCTCATCCCTTCTCCACAGGCTGAATGATCAGTGAGGTGATTACTGTCAAACTGAGAAAAAATGATCCAGATGATTTTTTAATTTATTTTTTCCACTGGTGGAAGAAGTGTTAAAGAAGTGAGGAACCAGTGTCAAGCAGAACAAGTGGCCAGGAACAAGGAAGAATGAGACTTTCCCCTCTGCGAGTTGTGACCTGCCAAAAATGGGTTATCTCATAGAGAAACAGCCAAAAATAAACCAGAGAATACATGAAAAACACAATGATTGGTAAATGACTCATGGGGATCACAGAAATGAAACACAACTACCACTGCATAATAAAGTCTCCAATATTTTAAGTTCTGTATCAGCTGAAGTTTGAGAGTAATAGTTCTGCAGAGGTTCTTGTTGTGTTTTCTCCTGAAAAAACTCCAGCCCCTTCCAGGACTCTACCAGGTGACACACATGGATATGGAATGTCCCGTGAGGACACCATCCCATGTTCTGATTCCCAGGAAATTCTCAGCCATCCACCTCCTCTATCAGCCCAACACATGGCAGGTGGAAACCTGCGAGGATCTGGCAAAGCCCATGACAGCCACTTTGTATTTTGAAGGGGTTTGCAACTTAAAATGAAAATTGGGACACCACACATATGCCACCTCCTCTCGAGACAGTTTTAGAGCTTAAGTATCTGCAAAACAATTTTACGTAGATGCAACATAGCTGTTAAAACAAATGCACAGATTAATACACTGCTGCCACCATGACAGCAAGCATACTAAACACTCATATTTTTAAGTGACAGCATTAAAAATTGGGTATAAGTAGTATAGCAGTAGGTATACTGCAAGAAAGAAAAAGTCTTAAAATTGTCAAAGTTAAGTAGCTCATTTCAAAAGACTAACACTGATAATGCTGCTACTTTATGTCTTTCCTTGTACAAGATCTTCTGTCAGCATTCAGCATTCTTCTGCACATATGAATGAACAGAACGCACAACACAGCATTCCAGATATTTCCCAACACATTTACAGTCTCAAAGATACTGAGATTCTTTGGCTTTCTGAAGGTAAACAAGCAATTAAACCTGAATATACTGACAAACTGATACAGCCCCCAACGCTCAGAGATCAGAGTACACTCACAGCTCGTGTACCCTCCATGCAGGCAGGAGTTGAGCCACCACTTCCTTGGCCTGCTCATGCAGGGGTCTCAAATGGGAGTATCGACACCCAGCAGGAGCACAGGCAGCTCTGCACTGGCTCTTCAGCTTCCTCAGTGCAGGGACAGAGGCAGGAGCAGCTCTGTCTGCAGTGTCCCTGCTCTCACCCACAGCCCCACCAGCTCATCTGCAACTCCAGCACCTCCTGCTCCCCTCTCCCTCATCCATCCATGGCTTTGGAGACCCCACAGAAGTACTATCAAATTGTCATCTGGCCCACAATGCAGGCAACGTTGATCAACAACCATGAAACCACACCCTCAACCCTCACACTTCTGCACTCTGAACCTCTAAGACTTTCCACTTTCAAACAATACCAAGTTAGGCAGTTTTTGGAAGAACATGCTTCTCATGGGTCTGTACACTGCCTCCTTTGGTCCCAAATCTAATTAAGAAATCTTGCAAATCATAATGACATTTCGTAAAGCAATGAGTTACCCACGCGATTGTTCAAAATGGTTGTTTTGTGAATAAGGCAGAAAACACAAACTGAACCAGAAAATACAAACTGATTTAAGCTTCACACTTGTGATGTCTGCCATTATCAATATTGCTGGCTACTCAGAAAACACACTGGACGTGCTGGACACTCAGACCTGAGTGTCTGCGAATGAGCAGTTGTTGACTGATTGAAAGCACCTTTTATTTCAACCTGCCACAGAATAAATAAATTTACAGCACACATATTTAAAAAAAAAATTGGTTTGCAAACCAAGTAGCTAAAAAAACACCTCTGCTCTTAGCTTATCTCCTATTAACTATAAAAATCTATGAGGAATTCAGACCAACTATGAAGTCACACTACCATGAAAATACAAAGGCTACAGCCCCTGGTACCCACCACTGCCAGCAGCACAAAGCAAAGGGGAAAAAATGTGCACAACTGCCCTACCACACCACTGCAGGGCTCAACACTGATGAGAACTCAGGGAAATCTCTATTTCAAGGATGTGATTACATCAAATCAGAAAATCGTATCAGCCTTAATGTGACAATCATTAGTGCTAAGTACAATACATGTTCATTGCCTTTATCCTCTCGAATTCAGGGAACCCAAAGCTGTGGAAACACCATGGCAGCATCTGCTACCTGGACTCACAGCAACAAGAGTGACCACCAGGACCCAGCGGCCACCAGGACCCAGCGCTGTGTTTATGGTGAAGTTCAAGAGACTGAGACCATGAACCTGTTGACAGGAACAAATTCAACAGCTTTATTTCTTCTGCTCTGAAAGCTGACTGCTCCTCTTTCACACTTGTGATTCTGCTGCACTTGTATTGTCTGTTGCTTGTAATGCCAGGATGACAATTTTATGTATCTCATTCTTGCCTGCTCTGAAAGCACACTAACTGCATAAAGTCTTTTTTTTGTTGTTGTTTCAAGTTCTGTTAGGGAGTTCTCACTATGTGTGATGAAATGTGGAAGCCTAAACTTCTTGTTAAGGGCAATGGTCTACGGTCACAGCTCTTAGCTGAGAAGAAAGTGAGTACTGCCTAAGTAAGTTGAAATTGCCTCAATAAGCTGTCTTTGACTTTTTTCCAACTCTGTATCAATTAACTACAGCGCTCCACAGACATTTTCAAACAGTTGTGGTTTTGGTTTTGTATCCCAAAGGCAGCAGAAGAACAGAAAGTGAGGTTTTCCATGCTGTAAGGACATCAGAGTGCTATTTCTTACTTTCTTTGGTCAGCTAGCTATTATTAGAACCCATAAGATTTAATGGATAGACCAAGCAGACTGGAACTCAAGAGAACTTGATTCTTTTTGCAATTCAGCTGTTACCTGTGCTGACAATGACTCTTTTTCTTTCTGCTTGACTTCCCTCTCCTTCTTACCCTATCTAATATTTAAAATGACAAGGCCATCTCACACTATGTACCAGCCTCATTTTGAACCAAACACCCTCCCCAAGTAACATGGTCCAAAACCATTATTTGAATACAACTAATCTAATTGCCTGCCCCTACCATTAAACAAATTAACTGAACTTTTTCCACTTCCCTCTCCATCCAGCCTAATGCACCAAGAATTCAAGGGATTATCAGTATCTTACCTGTTGGTAACAGGTTGCTATAGTACCTACAAAGGCATCTCACTCCAACAAGACAAAACATTTTCATGCCAGAAGCCTTCAACTTCTTTGTATGAATGAAACACGACTTCTGCATTGTGAGTTAGTGGCAAATCCACTGCCAGCCTGCAACCTTCACGGGGAAAAATGAGGCAGGAAATCTGTGAATCACTACAGCAGGCTCTAAATGTTGTATGAAAAAATATGCCCAGTGCACCGAGGGAATAACTCAGCTATTTCTGCTGGTCTGCTCCGTGGAGTTCAAACAAAATAAGAAGTCTTTCATACGCAGAATTCTTTGAAGAAAACCTACTTTCCTGCATGTTTTTTTAAATGCATCATTTCACACAGCCTTTAGAGACATGCTCTTCTTTACAGCTTCTTACAGATCGTGCATTTTTCTCTTCCATCTCAAAGCTGAGCCTCACTCAGGGTATTTACTTTTTTAACAAAGTAAAAAAATTTCAGATCCCATAAGTGGTTTTCCAGTTTGTGTTAACATTACCCTCGGTGGCAGCTCATCTAT
The DNA here is from genome assembly GCA_013398275.1 of Promerops cafer. Classification (NCBI taxonomy): domain Eukaryota; kingdom Metazoa; phylum Chordata; class Aves; order Passeriformes; family Nectariniidae; genus Promerops; species Promerops cafer. The sequence continues at coordinate 3,011,427 of VZSE01010539.1, read as the reverse complement.
ATCCCTTTCTTTCCTACTATAATTCCAATGCAAATAACACACAGTGCTTCTTTTAAAGCTTCCATCCATGATATGAATTCACATACAATACTACAAGCAGCAAATTCCCCAAAGTGCTCCTGCATGTTTCTTTCCTATGGCACTGACATTGGTGGCTACCACAGAATCTCAACAAGCCTTTCCTGATTTGAAGAACAGATTTTTTTTTTTTACAAAGTGTATGATTCAAAGAAGCCTTACACAAACACTTTGTTAGGGCTACTGTGATTTAATCTTCCCCCTGCCTAACTACAGGTGAAGAAAAACAGACCTTGTAGCACACACTGAAGATGAATAAATCGTATGCTGTCAAACAAGGAGGGAAAGTTCTTACACATATTTAAAATATCAAGAACATCTGGAAATAAATTAGATATTAGAGAGTCAGATACAAAATGAAAAGACTAATGTACTTCAAAGTTTTACTCTATTAAAGCATTTATGAATATATTAGCACGAGCACTAACAAAACAGAATCCTTTTAAGTGTTTTAAAAACAACCAACACAGCCCCATCATTGGAAATACTTAAAATACAGTCTTGAATACCTATGTTACAATTTCATAAAACAAAAATAGGGTTCAGAATCCCAATTTTAAAATTTCAGACTATTTTATTATGGAATGTCTGAATATACAAACACACACACATGTACACACACACACACTTTTTTCACCATGAAGCACAACCCTTTGTTCCCTAATCCCCAGTTGTATGTTTAATGATCACACATAAAACACTTCCATCAAAAAGAAAAACCGCAGTTCCAGCATGTTTAATTCTTTGGAAATGAACATCTACATTGCTGAAATGGCATTAGAGTGACAAATGACTATAATCCAATGGCCCAAGGCCAGCAACTTCTATTATAACAGATTTGGCAGTTTTGTACGACACAGCATGTTGTGTGTCGATCACTAAACAGAAATGAGACTGCTCAGTTTACCTACAAACAAAACCCCACTTAACTTTACAAGTATTTTAACAGTTACATGAATGGAAAGACCAGTATGTCTGAGCAACTGCCTACAGAAACTGGATTTATTAATAGGTAAATGGCTGGATCCATTCTAAGAAGTCTCCAGATCAGTGCTATAGTCTAGAATGCACAGAATAAATAGCAGTGATTCACAAAACCTGTGGGTTTTAGCCTATTTGCATGCTGCCATACAGTTCCAAATTTAAGTTCTATGTCAGTTTTCCCAGACTTCCTTTTTTAAGTCAACCAACCCACATTCACCCACTTTACTCTGTGTGGATTCACCATTCACATTTTAGAAAGGCAAATGATCCCTTCTGGCTACCGAAACTCCCAGCTCCAGCTGCAGCCTGAATTCCCAAGATCACAGAAGCCTGGAATAACTGCTCACTCCATGGGCAAAAGATGAGTCCAGACCCTTGTGAGCAATAAAAAAGAAGTGGGGAGAGACAAATCCAGCTTCTTCAGCCCTTTAAAACATGGGACAGCAACTGAGCAGCAGCAGCTGCAGCAAGATGGGTCACTCACACACCTCCCTCCAATTCCACTCCCCAGCAGCCCTTTCCCACAGCCACCTTTTATTTTGTGTTCAGTGTCCCCCCATATCTCCAGTGGATTTCACAAACCTGACAGAATCCAACTGCCTCGTCCCCAAACATTTCTTTCTGCTCGTGAGGACACTCCAGTGTTACACATATGTGCACAAGAAACTCATCCAGCTGCATAACAACCATTTTTTGGACATTATTTTCGAGACATCGATTTCCTAATCACCACAAACATCAGGCAAGACACTGCAAAGGCAGCACAGCACAAATGCCTGCAGCCTGCTGCTTTTTTTCTTTTTTTTTTTGTCTTCTAGAAAGAGTCCTGGCTTAAGGAAACATCAAACTACACCCTGCCAGGGAGCAGCCCTCCAAGCCGGCCATAAAAGAGGCAGTTTGCAGTGCAGTATTTCAGGGAGTCAGGTTGCATGCCATGTTCCTAGTTCCAGTTCTTCTGGTTGCCAGGCCAGACACAACCTGGGTGAGGATGAGCAGCTTAGGAGCTTGTTCAGCTTTTTTTCTCAGCTCAAACTCGCCTGGTTTTCACTTCAGCTGGGTTTGGGGGCAACGTGGTACATTTAAAATGGCACTGAGTTCATTTGACACCACAGTAATGGTGGAAGAACAAAACAAGCATAAATGATTCATTCTGCTATGGTATCCTTTCTTCTGCTCAACTTGTTTTCACAGGATTTACAAATGATGCGTCTGTATTAATTCTTTCTATGAAAAACAATAGAAAAAGTGGCTAAAACAACTGTTTATACAGTTCCTACAGAGTTTTATTTTTTCCAGAAAGGGAATTAGTTTTTAAGCTGTCTTTTTTTGTTTATAAAGAGATTTTTAGATGCCCTTGATGACAAGTGGTTTTAACTAGATCAGCTTAACATCTTTGGTGTCATGGAGTGATACAGCAGGTTTACTTCTAGCTCACCTTAAAAAAAGGACAGATTGTGAATACAGTCAGCACACGCCCAGCAGACTGACAGCAACACTTAAACCTCTCATGAGGTGATTATGAAATAGTGACATGGAAGAGAGGTACAAACCACCAGCAACATCTAAACTGTGCTAGCAAACGCTCCTGAGCTGGCCACCCAAAATCAATGTCCCTTTGGAGATATTCGATATGATGCTGTTTCGGGATTCATTTGTCACAATGTGCAAACTGACTGATGAAATATTTCTGCCCACTATTCCATGAATCCATCCATTGGCAGAAATCTGACTCTGCATTTTAGCTGGAGGAGCAGCAGGATTTTCTTGAAGATGTTTTTTTCCCCTGTGTGACAAAAAATGCCTCAATGATGGTACGTCCAAATTAGAGATATGGAAGAAGAACACACTTTTATCTACTTCTGCATGACGTGAACATAATGACTTAATAATCTTATTTATCATGTACTCAGAACAGGCAACTTTTATCAAAACTTTCTTATTTTTTTTCTACTGATCTGTAACACTACCATCCTAAAACAAAAAGGAAACACCTACATGTAAAACTGCATCCCTGAACTTATTTTCAGGCTTTCCATCCCAAAGGGTCCAAAACATTGTTACCTTAATTCAGCATCACAGCACTGTTCTGGAAGATGTTCTCACATAAATCCCAGACAGCATCTCAATAAACTGGTTAAATTTGAAAAAAAACCCCAAAACCGGGTTGTGTTAAATAACACCAACAAAGCATTAGCTAAACAACATCTTACAAATGTGCTTCCAAAATATATATGTTCCACTTATATACAAACTCTATAACACAAATAATATATTATAACTTAAGCAGCAACCTCATGAGACCTAAAAATCCACCTTTACCTACCGAGGTGGATGCTTTAAAATAGCCTATGCTCAAGTTGCTATTAAAGATGAATTTACAGCCCAGTTTTAATTTCAGCTATGGAGCACATCACCATAAACTAAATCATCAGCCTAACTTCTTTTTGTTTTAAAGTACACCAATATAATTATGTACAGACCAAAACACATACTTAACTCCTCTAAATCATGAAAAAAGCTGCATTTTAAACCCCTAACTTATCAAACTGACCACATGCACTGCTGAGGGGGGAGAAAGCAGGGAGTGAAACAACTCTTGAGCTGAACACTGAACCCTTGTGATGTGTCTGCATTCCAAAAATCATTCACTACGACAGTTAAAAAAGGTCCAAAAGTAAATGAGTTGCCTTCACTTTGAAATGAAACTTGAAGGACACAAAACTTTAAAATTAGTCTTAAATTTGAAACACACTCCAGACACTGCAGCTGCCTTAAGAACACCTACATTAACAAGAGCACTCACGTTTTTCTCTCAAGCATAAATAAATCAAGCTGGACAAGAAATGTTGGTATAGTTTTCACCAATTACGAACTTTTTAAAGGGAAAAATCAGTATCAGTGCCACCAGTGCACAACTTCATTTGATGTGTAACTTAACTTCATCCAGAAAAAAAAAAAAAAAAAAAACAACAAAACCCACAGAACTCATAAGAAAGCATCACCCTGTTCGAAATGACTTACATTTTATGAAATGTGCTTTCTATGACAGAAAACATAGCTCCTTAACAAAATTACAACAGTTTTCTAAACTTTATTATTTGCTAAACAACAGAGGTGCTCTAAGTCTTGCAAATAAAACGCTCCAGAACTCCACACGCTTTTCCTGACATTCCTGCTTTCAAGCTCTTTGGGAGAAAAACCTTAAGGGAAAGAAACAGCGAAGCGAACCCATTCAATCGCTCGCTCTAAGCACACACTGGATTAGCCCAGGAACCGAGCTGTAAACTTCCAGCGAAAAACCACCACGACTGCAGTTTTTTTTTCCACTCGGTGCACAAATCTCCGGGCTGGTTCAGCCAGTGGGATCCAGGGAATCCGCACACGCATCCCCGTGCACGGCGATCTTGCAACACTCAGCCCTTTGCACCTCGATGCGCCGGGGTTTATCGAGTGTTTGGGCGGGGGGGAGGGGGGAGGATTAGTTTACAAATCTCCTTATTCCCTTCTCGTTATAGAATCGTTTCGGGCTCTCCCCATCTCCAAAAAATAAAAAAGAGCAGTCTGAGCGATGGGCTCTGTCCGAGCCACCCTCGGGCGGGGGCCCAGCACCGANNNNCCTCGGGCGGGGGCCCAGCACCGACACCCCCCACCCCGGGCCCCGGCGTGGTGACACCGACACCGGCGCGGGGCCGAGCCCTCACACTCCGGACCCCTCCGGGATGGGAATTTCGCCCCGGGAGCGCCGGATCCGCCGTCCCCGCGGGCAGCGAGGCCGCCCCACCGCCCTCAGCACATTCAATGAACGTGNCCGCGCATGCGCCGTCCCCGCCCGCCCGCTGCGCGCGCACGGGGCGGGAGCGAGGGCGCCGAGGGAAAAGGGCGGGCGGCGGCTCCGCCTCCCTGAGGGGCGCGGGGCGCCCCGGGCGGGCAGCCCGAAAAGCTGCCCTGCAACACCCCGCCGGGCATGTCGCCTGCGAGAGGCTGAGGCAGCGGGGCGGGTTTGGCCTAGAGAAGAGCAGGCTGAGAGGGGATCTCGTTAATGCATGTAAAATATCGCCAGGGCGGGTGCCAAAAGGATCACAGAATCATGGGATGGGATGGGTTGGGAGGGAGCTTAAAGATCATCCAGTTCCACCTCCTGTCGTGGTTAGAGACACCTTCCACTATCCCAGGGTGCTCCAAGCCCTGTCCAGCCTNGCCGTCCCCGCCCGCCCGCTGCGCGCGCACGGGGCGGGAGCGAGGGCGCCGAGGGAAAAGGGCGGGCGGCGGCTCCGCCTCCCTGAGGGGCGCGGGGCGCCCCGGGCGGGCAGCCCGAAAAGCTGCCCTGCAACACCCCGCCGGGCATGTCGCCTGCGAGAGGCTGAGGCAGCGGGGCGGGTTTGGCCTAGAGAAGAGCAGGCTGAGAGGGGATCTCGTTAATGCATGTAAAATATCGCCAGGGCGGGTGCCAAAAGGATCACAGAATCATGGGATGGGATGGGTTGGGAGGGAGCTTAAAGATCATCCAGTTCCACCTCCTGTCGTGGTTAGAGACACCTTCCACTATCCCAGGGTGCTCCAAGCCCTGTCCAGCCTGGCCTTGGACACTTCCAGGGATGGCGTGGCCACAGCTTCTCTGGGCACCCCGTGCCAGGATGGTGCCAGACCTTTTTCTGTGGTGCTCAACAACAGGACAAGCAGCAGCGGCCATAAACGAAACCACGACAAGTTTCAGCTCAACATGAGAGGGAATTTCTGTTCGTGTCAGGTGGCAGAGCTCTGGAATGGCTCTGGAGGGAGTGGAATCTCTGCTGAGGGAGACATTCGAATCCCACCTGGCCACATTCCTGTGTCACCTGCTCCAGATGTCCCTACCTTGGCAAGGTCATTGGACTGGGATCTCCAGAGATCCTCTCCAACCCAAATAATTCCGTGATTCCTTGATTAAGTTGGAAAAGCCTCCCAAGACCATCGAGTCCAACCTGTGACCAATCCCTACCTTGTCAGCAAGCCCAGAGCACTGAGTGCCACATCCAGTCCTTCCTTGGACACCTCCAGGGATGGTGATTCCACCGCCTCCCTGGACAGTCTGTTGCAATGTTTAACCACCCTTTCTGTGAAGAAATTCCTCCTAATGTCCAAATTTCACCTGTAAAAGGGCACGTGCCAAAGGGTCGCTCTGGCAGGTGACAGGTAAGGCTGAGTGCCCAGACGATGCCAGAGCAAAGCTGTCCCACCTCTGTCCCAAATAACCAGGGTGGGAATGGGTTCAGGGTTTGTATCTGGGGGGGGGGGAAGGAATGACTAAGCCAATCTCATGATTTTGAGAGGATTGAGTCATAACAATACTGAAACCCCCAGGCAAGAATCCATCAAATTAATCACTAATTTACTCCATATTTTTTTCCTTAAACGAACTACCAAGTCCTGCAAAAGTCTAATTTGGCTGGGCAGCGAGTGATAGAGACAACTTTATATCAGTGAGAAAGTTGAATAGAAGAAAAGGAAGAGCACACAAGAACTTCGTGTCTTTGGCTGTTCACGGAAAGTGGGAAGAAGATTCCTCCCGGTCTCCAGGACAAGGACACGTCCCTCCTGTTTTGTGAAGTGCAACACTTACCGTGTGATGATGACAGTAAATGATTTTCTCTATCAGCCTTTACCCTTCCAGCTGACACACCCAGCTGCCGCTCCCTCGCTTTTGTCTCTCGCAAGTGTTGCTGTGCTGTCCTGAGGCAGAGACAGCAGTGAAAATGGCTGGTTAATATTAAAAGGGAGAAACAAAAAAGGGAGACAAATGTTCAGGGTTTTTGCATACAGCATTTCAAACGTCTGAAAGCCCCTCTCCCCTCGGGAGTCTAATTTACAAGGTAAATAATGGAGTGAAAACCCTTACGTAGCTCGTCTGGTTGAAGGCAAAATTCCCTTCTGCCCACAACGCTGCCTAAGTAAACTGACTGTTTCAAAATACAAATGAGCACAGTGTCTTCAGCCTGGAAAGCAGAAAATTCAAACACCAAAACTGTTAAAACCCAGAGCTGAGGGTGAAAACTGAGAATGGATGTCACTGTCTCATTCAGCAATATTTTAAACACGCTTAATTTTATCCCATCTTAGTACAGTTTAATTGTAAACTCTGTTAATATTTTACCCTAATATTTCCTAATAATCGAAGGGTTTTTTTGTAATAACATGCTTTGATGAAACTTACCTGCTGTGAAGTTTCCACCTCAGTTCTGTTTTATTAATTTTTGCTGGTTTTAGTGGCCTGTTATTTCATTATTGCTTTCATTGCATGAATCAGTTGTATTTTCTTACGTCCTTTATGCCAGTGGCTGTGAATCATCCCTCCAAATCAACGAGTAGCTTTTCCAAATTAAAAAAATAACCAGTGTTGTATATTTCTTTCTGCATATGCACCTTCTTAAGGTTCATGGAGTAATGTTCCTAACAACATGTGAATTTATCAAAACCAAATGAAGTCCACTGCTGTGGAAAAGAAGGACTGCCTGACAGCAGCCCAGGAGCTGGATAAACCACTCCCAGGGTATCTGGCTCCAGGTGCTGCTGTAATTGCTCTTATCCTGCTGGAAATGCAAAGTGCTGGGGACTCCGTGGGATCTCACAAGGTCATGAGATCTGTGCTTGTGACAGTGCCCGGGAGATGTGTGCACGTGACTTCTGAGCCCTTCTGAGGATGACTTTTGGGGAGTCAAAGCACTCGGGACCCTCACACCCACTTTTTCAGAGACAGAGGGAATACTGGAGCACTTCAGGAGGTTTAGTGCTGTCCTTGCAGAGCTTCCTCCTGGTGCCAAGAGCTTCAGGAGCTCCCAGGACTTTCTCTTTGGAGATGCAGAACCTTTATCCCAACAGTTTCTAGGTCCAGTAAGGGCTTTGCCTACGTAAAGTATTTGCAAGCAGCAGTCACCTTCCCTGGCTGGATCTCAGGGAGGGTCAGTTGGCTCATATTAAAAATAGGATATTTAAGTTTTCAGTAGAGAACCAGCCAGCTCTAGGTCAGCATCAGAGACTGTAGAATTACCAGCCTTGGTTATATTTTTTTAACTTTCTGAGCCCTAAATGTCCCAGGCCAGCAGCAGGCACTGGGAGTGGGCAAAGGGAACCTGAGAGCAGAAGGGCAGGAATGGTTCTGCAGGTGGAAGACTTTAGACAGGTAGCACGGGACACAAACAGCAGCTATTTCATTCCAAAAATGGATTAATGCAAACCTGACTTCAAATTCCGTATTCCTAAATTTTCTGAACATTTGTAAAAGATTTGCTGATGTAAAAAGCTTAAGCATGGACCAGTTCAAGCAGATACACATTTGAAGTGTGGACAAGCCTTTAGTAGATCATGTGGATGCTTGACTCAGTGTTTCAAGTATCTTTGCAGAATTTCTGGCTAATTAATTGTGACTTATTCATCCTTATCTTAAGTATAAGTCTTCCCTCTTCTCATTCAATCATCTCTGTCAGTTCTGGAGCATCAAAAGAACCAGCAAGTCTCCATCTCACTTTCTCCTCATGTTCTGTCACCAAACCCATCATCATAAAACAAAGGTACATTTTTTCCCAAAGCTACTCCGAATTCCAGGAGGAACTAAAAAATGTGTGTAGCACCAACAGCCTCGTGACTGGGCTGTGTGGAGTTACCAGGAAGGAGGAGGAAGCTGTGAGTAGCTGAGCTGTGCTCTGACTCTCACAGCGCGGTGACAGAACCTCTCCGTCTGCCCTGACCTGATCCCTGAGACACCCCAAAGCCATAAGTTCATGAAGGAATAATTAGCATCTCGCTCATTATTACATTCATGAGAGCTGAAACAGCTCAAGAAGCTAAAATAAAATAATATTTAAAGCCTGTCATGCCAGCTTTTTTTTTTGTCTTACTGGTCAGAGCTTCGCTAAGACATACCAGAAATGGAAGAATCACAATTCAAATCTGGGCTTGTTTTCTGCAAGTTAAATTGCTCTCAGAAAGAGTACTGAAGGTTAAATTATTTCTTTACATTCCCTAGACACACGACCCCTTTTTTTGCTGTCACGCAAGAATCCGGAATCCCAAACAGCGCCCAGAAAATCAGCAGTCTTTGGAAGAAGCCACTGAAAGCAGTCTGATCTCTTACACAGAAAGACACCAGCACATCTTTCTCAATTTAAAATTTCGACTCGAGAACAAAAATATTTCCATCTTCTTTCTCAAGCCTTCAAAACAACTGCATCTCACACCAGACTGTGATTTTTCCCTCAGGGTACCTCGAGGGATTTGTTATCTAATGTCAGAGCTACAGGCAACAGCTCCTTGACGTGCCAATGCCACGATACAGGCATGGAAGTGTGGGAAGAGCAAACCTGAGGGTTTTGGTAGCTGCTTTGTTTCAGGTAAAACGAGCTTTCCTCAGAATTTGGCAATGGAAGCCTTTTTAAAATGAGGTAGAGCAGTAGTTATTCTTCCCTGGGGCAGGAAGAAAGAGCTGTGCTTCCTGGCAAGAGTAAAACGCTTTACAGAGCTTAGGGATGTGCAGGTTCAGGAGCCAGGCCGAAGCAAGAGAATACACCTTTCCTCTACCAACCCTAATTCCTCACCAAGAGGACTGTTCAGACCTCAAAAACCAGAGCAGAAATCCACTTGTGTCACACAAATTCTCCCTTTCATTTTTCAGAAATTCCAGCGCACCAATTCCCCAAAGCCGTGCAGCGCTGGGGAGAGAGGGTGATCTCCAAGCTCCCTGTGCTGCCTGCTGACACTGCCCGAGGGGTGATCAGCCACATCTGGGTACACAGCATCCCAAATCCAGGGGTGATCAGCCACATCTGGGTACACAACATCCCAAATCCAGGGGTGATCAGCCACATCTGGACACACAACATCCCAAATCCAGGGGCACTCTGCCAGGCTGTGCCTTTAGAAGTGCTCCCTGCCATGGGCTTGGAGGTGCAAATGGGCATTGCTTGTTCCTTTAGTAATGGAAAAATGCTTCTAGCAACAACAGGTACGATCCCCCAGTGACCTCTAATGACACAGGAGATGTCCCACACTCACTCACAGCCTCTGGCTTTGGTATTTTCCCCAACACACAGACCAGGGGAAACAAGGCTGCTTTGATGAGCACTGAAGCTGCCTTTTTTTATGCAATGAAGTTCAATGTTAAGAAATCGTAAATTGTTTATCTGCACCCCATTAAATACTGTCTTTGAAACCACCCTACAAACTAGATTGGACCTTTTGTCAGACCTGCAAAAATGTGAAAAGGAATTCCATAGAATCACAGAATGGTTTGGCTTGCAGGGACCTCAAAACTCATTTTGTTTCACCCCCTGCCATGGGCAGGGCCACCTTCCACTATCCCAGGGTGCTCCAAGCCCTGTCCAGCCTGGCCTTGGGCACTGCCAGGGATCCAGGGGCAGCCACAGCTTCTCTGGGCACCTGTGCCAGGGCCTCACCTCCCTCACAGAGGAGAATTTCTTCCCAATATCCCATCTAACCCTGCCCTCTGGCAGTGGGCAGCCATTCCTCCTTGTCTCTTCTGACTTGTCTGGAGCAGAAAAATGCAGAAAAGATTAATTATCTAAATAAGTCCTATTTCTACTTCATGTTGTTAAATTTGCCTTCCTACTAAAATGTTTCCACCATTATGAATTTCACTGAAAAATGATTACAGGATTATTTTTTTCTAATTAATCAAAAAGGAAAACCTCAGTGAAATCAATACACAAGACATCAGACTGTGATGAATAGAATATTCTAAACTGAATTTATTGTTCCCAGACATTAATGTAATACATAAACACGTTAAAAGAGGGGATATAGTAACAAGCAACCCAGTAACAGAAAAAAAAGCAAGTCTTTGAAATTTTTGTTCTATACTTACACATGAAAATGTCCCCAAAAAGTTAAGTAGATGTCAGTCAACATAGCCAGGATTTCAGATATTAAAAAAAATAACCCCAAAAACTTTTCAATGAGTTTTTCATAATTAAAATGTTTCATTTGGGTTTTTTGGTTTTGTTTTATTTTTAGGCCAAAAAAGAATAACCATTACCTCATGCAGTATACGAAGGCTTTAAAATAAATCCATTAATGCAAATGAAAGACTGACTCCTGAGGCTTTTTTTTTAAATAAAAAAAAACACCAAAAAAAACCTCAAAGAGTTTCAGAAAATTAATTCCAACTAGTTTTCTTAGCATTGAAGAAACGACCTATAACCTCCTTGCACTCCATGCCTTTATTGTTACCTCTTTCAGTACACATGTGCTTGTAGTAGGTCAAAGATTTACCAGAGTTTCAAATGAAATTAAGTGCAAAAATGTTTTCTTAGTGTTTTCCAATTATTGAGGTAAGTAGTTGGGGGGAAAAAAAAACAAAAGACAAAAGAATGAGGGTAGCAGGATATCACCTGCACATACACCAGATGGAAGAAAAGGCAAATCTGAACTACATGGAAAGGGAGATGGGAGAGGAGGACTGAGGAAAAAATAACGGCAATGATCAACAGCTGAACTTTAAACCAAAGCCCTTGAAATCCACTCAGCAGATCAGCAGTCACTGAAATAAAGCGTGTTTATGGGCACGGCTGGCGAGCTGGGCTCTGGGGAAGCTGGAATTGGGACAATAGTCCCAGTTCCAGCTGACTGCCTGACAATGCTGGGAATGCCAGTGCTGCTCCAACAGCTGCACCACGTCCTGGCCGAGCCACACGGAGCCCAAAGATCATCAAACGAGGAGTTCCTGACACCAACAACAGGGTCACAAGCACAGAGCAGCAGCTTCTATGGTCAACAGTGTAATATAGGGCAAACAAGAGACTGAGTTAGCAAAATGTGGTATAAAAAAGTATAAAAGTTGTTTTTAAAAACTTCCTTAAAACGTCGATATAATACGATGTATGTGGAAATGCCATGAACCACAGAAGGAGAAGCCTAAGCCTTAACATTCAGGAGAGCAGCAGAACCTCTCTGGCCACATCACCCTTTGTATAGCAAGAGGGGGAGGTTTTGGTTTCTTTTGTTATTTTTACCTTAAACATGAGTTTAATCCAAAAACCACATTCAAGTGTACATTTTCTGCGCCTTCGGAAGATGCCCTCCCCATCCTGTCTAAAAAGAAAAAGGATAAAGGTTAGATAGAAATGTCTAAATACAAGGTCCCTTTGGAGTCCACCATCCAAGGGTGGCTATCCAGGAGTGGTCATCTTCCTCGATCTTGATGTTTTTTTGTTTTTATCTTTTTCTTTTTGTCCTCTGTTTTGGGTTTCAGGGCGCAGACACACGCAGACACTCCGGCAATCGCTTTGGGCAAGTCCGTTCCTTTGCACCACTTATTTTTCTCCTTATCATAGACCTGGACTGTTTTGGAGAAGACAGCTTCCTCCCAGCTGTAGCCTCCGAGGATGTAAATCTTGCCTTCCCAAACTGCCACCCCCGACTCGCTGTTGGCTTGCAGCAGAGGGGCCACTCTGGTCCACTGGTTGCACTGGGGGCTGTAGGACTCCACGCTGAGGATGTCAAACCGAGCCATGGTCTCGATGTTGTCGTCGCTGCCGCCGATGGAGTAGATGTTGTCCTGCAAGGTGCACATGCTGTGCCAGCCCCTGGCAGTGATCATGGGCCTCTTCTCCTCCCACACGTCCGTGCGGTAATCGTAGCACAGCAGGTTCTTTCTGTAGGGGCCGATCTGGTAATCGTGGCCTCCCGAAATGTACACGAATTCCTTGTAGACTGTGCCAGCGTGGCCATAGGTAAACCTGGGGCGGGCAAACAGGAACAGTCCTTATGGATTTTATCAAGACACACAAGCATGCAGCAGGGACTGTGCTAAAGAAGCAAATAAACAGTAACTAAAGACAGAAGAATCCATGATCTGGCGGTTACCCAGTAACTCCTCTCATTCCCAGGGCCTCACCCTGCAGTGCAGAGTGCACAGCCTGACAACCACTTTTAAATCACCCTTTCCATAGCTGGTCGCTACAGAGCACTAAGGTATGACAATCACTTTTTAATGCATCCTCTAGAATGTGTCACACAACAGAAATAGCCCATCCTGCTCCACTGGCATGACCTTCACTCCCATTTCCCTGCTCCAGTGCTTGGCTTGCATCAGTCTGAGAAGGCCAGAGAGGAAAAAAAATCCACATCTCAGTAAGGGTTTCTGTGACAGATAGGGAAAATAGTCATGACACCTCTCAGACTTAACCAACCAAGAGGAACCTTGAAGAAAACTGCTGCTGCCTTGCCCTTGCACAGCTTCAGGATCACTGGATACATTTCTTATCCACGGGCACTCTCTGCCTGGTTCACCTGCAGTCCCAACACAGGCAGTGTCCTTTTCATGAGCCATCTGTCTGCTCTACCACCGCTGCCCTACAGGTGGGCACTTCTTTGGTCACCCCAGGACAAGGCAGCAGACCCCAGTCCACCACAGTTCATGGTGGGGTAAGAGAAAATGAGATGGTAGAAGCAGCACCATGCATGCTGCATCCACAGCGCAGAGAGAAACCCCCTTTGATTATCTGTAATGAACCCACTACAAACCTAAATCTCCAGGATGTTCTTAACTTCACACTAGGCTATTCCTGACCAAACCCCTTTGAGCTCTCAGAAGTGCACAGCCAAGGTGATGAACAGCATCAGCTGCTTTGGACATATCATTCCTACACATCATTTTTCCCTCTTTTGGGGGAGTTGGGGTGTCAAAAGATGCAGCACCAGCCACAGCGAATTGGCTCTCACAAGGAGCCCGAACCATTCAATACCCACAGGGCACAGAGCAATGTACTCATCATGCTGCACTCAAGAGCCTCTTCTACCATCCTTTGTAGTCAGGCACTCGAGACCACGCAACCTCCACAGCAGACAAACCTCTGTGAGCGTTGCTTTAGCCTTTGAACCGTGCCTGAACACGCTGGAGCTCCGAGTGGAGAGAACCTTGAGCTGTTTTTATTTCGCAGGCTAATGGTTTCTCTGAGCCACACAAATGCTATCGGAACATCTTCCACACACCTGAGTGCCAGCACTTCTGTGCCAAGGGAAAAGATGGACTGGAAAAGAAACCCCACATTTACCCTGAAAGCACAACGCTTCTGAGACGAGCTAAAAGGTGGTTATTACTCTAGATGCCTACCGAAACCTCTGATCCCTGTCTGAATCAGATATTTTAATAGGTTCCTGCTACAAGAAGCAGAAAAATCCCTGACATGCTTGGACTGACAGTGCTGAGTGATGAGGACAGTCTGTTCAACTACAGGAGCTGGAGCACCAGCCCTGGAGATCTTGCAGAGGTGACTTCACAGCTGTTCTGCTTCTTGGCCTCTCAGGGAAATGACAGGAAGAAAAAAGGAGAGAACTTTGGTACAGCTATGGACTTTATCCAAAAAGGCAGCTCAAAATTTCCACAGCTCTCCATGTGCCTCATGATGGAAGCAGTTAATTCACACTCAGTGCTTCTGGTGGACACGATGTATCTTGAGCACATGAACCCCTGGCTTTCACCCCGACAGGAATACCTCGGCAGGTGAAGTGCCCAGAGATGCTGCTCCTTGTTCGAGGTCTCTTCCACACAAGAACAGGGACTGTCCATCTCCATGGGCTCCTGGAGCTGGGCATCTCCATGGGCTGCTTGTCAGAGCCTGTGTTTGTCTATATACACAGGAATGGGTTTAAAAATGCTCAGTCTGGGGATGGGATGGACAGCTTGACTTCAGTTCATTTCAAACTGCAGCAGACTTTAAACCCACATGAAGCCAAGCTGCCTGGAGGCTGTGCTGTACCAGGGAGTTTGGAGGAGTCAGGAGGAGGACAATGCAAGGACATCAAATGCACCCCAGAGCCCTGCACTGCTGATGGCAATCACACTGCATTCACCATTCAGGGAAAAAATGACCCTAAGTTAATAAAAACTTCGGAGAAGTAGGTTAAATATTCTCCTACTCTGAAGTTCTGCACAGGTAAGCAAGCAATAGCCATTGTCTCAAGCACAGGCATGCAGCCCAGCACGGGCAGCTGCAGAAAAAGCACTGATCTGGTTCTCTTGCCTCAGTCAATGGCTGTGTCCAGGGAACAGCAACAGCTAAGAGAGTGGTTTGACAGAAACAATCAGATCTGAAGCACCAAATCGACCATCAATTTGTTATTGTACAGTACAGGACAATTACCCACTGAAATGCACCAGAGGTGTTTCACTTTGCCTCACTTCTGAAAGCTCATCCGAAACAGCATCATTTTCATAGGAACTGCATGAAACAGATGCATAAATTGAAACCAATCAATACAGATCCTTTCTGCAAGCCCTGTGATTGAGAGAGGGGCATCTCTAAATGGGCAACAGAACAGACACATCAATAGAGTGGGTCCAGACATCCTCCAACAGACAGCATTGAGCGTTTTGGCAGTGTTATCTGCATGAGTGGCCAGAAAAAAGCAGAGGCATTAAGAGAAAGGAGATTTGATTTTAACATCTGCTGGAGCCTGGCACCGATTTTGAATGCCTTAACCCAGATACAGTGCTGAAAAATTAGTTCCTGACCCAGTAACACCATTCAAATGCTAGAAAACCTACCATTTACTGCCCGAGACAGAAGAACACATAACTCAAGAAAGCTTTGGGAATCCCCTACTCCAAGTAGGGGTGAGCTGTGGTTGCTCTGAATCTCGGTGTCCACCTGTTGTAGCCCTGCGAGATCGTTCATGACCCAACCGGCACAGCAGATACCATCACTCCCCAACCTGTTCCAACACAGCTCCTCACACAACAGCTTTCAGTTGTTCTGCCAACTTTTAACCTAGGGCCACTCAATTAATTTCACTGCTGTCTGCAGCAGACCTTTTCATGGCCTGTTCAGGATGAGACCTCACTGCCCCACCTCCTGCTCTGCCAAGCTCGTCAGCCACCGCTGCTCCCTGCCGGGCTAGAAACTGTGACAGAAACTGCTCCCAGTTTCTGGGAAAAGGGGCAAAAAATACAGGACCTCTCTGAAGAAAGGGAAAGGTATCCCACAGCCAAGGACCCTAATGAGCGTCAGGCAAATTGAATTCCCTTGTAGCAGGCTTGGACCAGGTCCACCCTTTAGACAACTTGGCTGAAATTTTCCCCACAAAGCATCTGCCCCGAGAGGCTGTTTGCTTCTCCAGCAAGACAGCCTTAGTTCAGTCAAAACAGCTCAGCTCCTTCCAAGAGAGTGCTTAGGGAAAACAACGTGTTGTTTTGACCATATAGGGTGGGAAGGGGATGGGGGTAAGAGGAGATAAAGAAGAGCCTGTAAAGCTCTTCCTTAGAGGAGTGAGACTGCAAACAGCAGCATGGACACGGGATTTGGCGCTGGCATGTGTGCTCAAGGACACAACCACTGCCTTTCCCCTGCAAACCTCCACACACGTGGCAAGCTCTAACCCTTGGGAAGCAACAAAACAAACCCATTTTCTGGATGTTCAGCATAGAAGCTTTAACAAACAACCTCTGAGAGTCCCACCCCACACAGCTCGAGTCGAACAACACAAGCCCACACCCCAGAATGACCTCAACACGAGCCTGTCACTCCAGGGGACAGGATTCCAGGCAGTTGCTGGCTTGGGGCAGTCAGGAATGGCACCACAAAGCCTGCTTCTGGTGGTCGTGATCCCAAGAGGACCAAAACACCTGCACATGTTCTCTTCAGAGGGAAGAAGACAGAAAAACACAGGAAAACAGGAGGTTTTGTTGGGATACATTGCCTGATCAGGCAGTCAGGAAGCACAGGACTGGAGCTTCTGGTTTCCTCTACATGAAAAGTCTTGCTGCTAGAAGAGGGCGGGGGGAGATGTTATTTGAGTGAAACAGGAACTTAAATCTGTTTGAGGAACAAAACCATGTGGTGAGGAGGAAAAGAGAGATCAGATGAGGAGTGCGTTGAAGGGAAGACTGGAGCAAGCAGCAGGAACTATAGCTGGAATGCTTTTAGTCCTGAATGGATCACAGAATCCTCTCTCATCCTTCCTCCACTGCCAGTAAATCACAGACTCACAGGGATGGGGCAGCCACAGCTTCTCTGGGCAACCTGTACCAGAGCCTCACCATCTCACAGCAAAGAATTTTTTTCTAATATCTGATCTAACCCTGCCCTCTGCCCATGGGGAGCCATTCCCCCTTGTCCTGGCTCTCCAGGCCCTTGTAAAGTCTCTCTCCATCTTTCCTGTGGGCTCCCTTCAGGCACTGGAGTGCCACGCTTAGGTCACCCTGAAGGTCTCTTTTCAAGATTGAACAATCCAAATTCTCTCAGCCTTTCCTCTTAGGAGAGGTGTTCCACCCCTCTGATCGTCCTGGTGCCTCCTCTGGACTTGCTCCAACAGCTCCACCTGAAGTACCTCAAGGAAGGGCTGCCCAGACCCTTTTCAGCAGCCCCAAATCTGCCAGAGCCACTGCTCACCCAGCTCAAGCAGGGGACGTGTGTCAGAAAGGTTCCTGTTGCTCACCTCTGAGTCTGGCCTTTTGCAACCTGCATAAAGTTCTTTTTGCCTTATTCCTTCTGTGCAGGAACATGCAAACAATTCACTGCCCAGCACCAAATGGAAAAAAAAGGGCTGAAAAGACAAAAAAATACAAAGGTGCCAAGAGTCCACTGAGATCTAACTAAAGACACTTAAACGTGCAAAACAGCAGCTGCATGGAACAGTGGGAAGCTGTCTAGTTCACCACACAGCTGAGCTGACACAAGGACAGAGCAGCAGGAAGAGAGGATGCAGAATCATTTATTTGGATGCAGGAATAATTCATCCCACTCCCTGCAGTGTAAGAGGGGTCTGTCCCCTAAGGGGGGACTTTTGCCTCGTCCAAGCAGACCAGCCAGGCAATCTAATAAAAAATTAACACCCACAAGTCAAAGTTCACTTTAAATGCTGCAGCTGCAGAATTCCCAAAGCCAGCACACAGGTAGCAGTTGGAATGTGCAGACAAACTGCCCCTTTTTAGAGAGTCTGGGTGGATTAAGGCAACTGTGTGAACTTCCCCAGGATCATTTATGAGTAAAAATACCCACACAGGATACACCTCACAGGTGACCCCAGTTAACAGAAGGATTTAGGACCTGAAGATACTCTCTTACACAGCTTCCCAGGAAGGGCTGTGGTGTTTAGCCCCAACTGCTGGATCTGCCTATGTGAGCAGAAATAAAAAAGCATCCTGCCTGTGAAGAGCACTCGAGCCCAGCTGTTAGCCTGGATCAGCCTTGCATTGCAGCACCTGCCCAAAATAGAATTGGGCAACAGGCTTCTGTGCCTTCACTGGCTGCCTCTGGCTCTGCAGCTCTGCAGCTCAGGGACCAGGGAAAATCCCTGAACTCTCAAAGCAAACTGCAGGAACCTGCTCTGTGATGGCACCGGGAAAGCCAGCACTGCTGCTGAGGTTTCAGACATCATGGAAGCCCCATCCATACAGCCAACATCCTTGTGATTCCCACAAATGTGAAACACCACTAGATCTGAGTCACTGCTAGCAAATGAAATGCTGTCCTGCTGTCCTTACAAAGTCACTGCTCTGACGCTGATTCAAGGCACAGCAATGTCCTGTCTGTTACCACAAGAGCTCCAGGGCTTAAACCTCTCAAAAGCAGAACAGCCAAGTTTTAACTCAGACAGACAGAGAGAGAGAGAGCTCACATTTGCCAGGGTTCTGTATTTCCAGTACAGGTAAATGTGTTTAGCTGTGACAGCCAACCTGAGCAGCCCAACACAGAGAAACACCCTACCAGGAAAACCATCACACCAAGGTGACAAAGCAAGGCCAAAGAAATGACAAACCCCTTTGACCAAGATGTGAAAAGTGCTTCTGAAAATATTCAACTCCAAGTGGCCTCAGGAAAAGCTTTGTAAGAAATGATCAGAGCTCTCCCTCCCATCCTCCAGATGCACCTTGGGATGAAAATGAAAACCTGGCTGACACGAGGCACGCTGCCTGCTCAGATCCCAGCTGCTGCTGTGGTTTGACATGGCTGATGCCACACTGGTTTTACAACCCCTTCCCTCCCTTCCAGGGTTCCCATTCATCAGCTGAAGTCACACAAGCTGCCTTTACACTCTTCAAACTCAGGGGAGCTTCCAAACAGCTCCGTTACCTGGGCAGTCCTGCTATGTAGGTCCAGGAGTCCTTCTGAGGGCTGTAGGTCTCAACTGAAGACAGGGCCCCGTTTTCATTCCTGCCACCAACAGCCACCAGCATGTCAGTGATCGCTCCCAGGTAGAAATCTACTCGTCGCTGTCTCATGGAGGCAACCTGGCAAAGAAAATAACCTGCTGGCATCTTCCAGTGTCTGGCAAGCAAGGGACTTAAGGGCTGTTCATGTCTGAGGATGGGGCAGTTGCTCCTTCCCCTTTATTTGGTAAGGAGACATTCTGGTTTTGACCATTATGTTCATAAAACACTTCTGGTTTTCTGCAGTAGCATCCATTTTCAAACAAGGGGAAAACATCCATTTCAAAACAGGAAACATCGAAGAGACAGCTTACTCTGTAAACGCCTGTGTTTACAGGAACTCCTTCCCAAACTCTGCAAGAGACAGGTATTGGAATCACTGCAAACCACAAGTGAACCATCCAGGATGACTGATTCCTAGAGGAACCACGACTGGTTCATATGGAAACCATAACTGGTCCATAGAGGAACCATGACTGGTCCATATGGAAACCATAACTGGTCCATAGAGGAACCATGACTGGTCCATACAGGAACAAGGAGTGGCTGATACAGTAACCCACACAGATGAAGGGTTTTGTGGCAGCACTGGGAGCGAAGAGCTTGTTCGAAGGGACATTTAGCACAGAGACACTTGACAATTGTCAGAGACAATTCCTTTTTACATCACACCCATTTTTGATTTATATGTACTACTGCTTGAGGAAGATGAACCAAGCAATCACCCCTAAGTCCATTACAGCATTATTCCCAGAAGTAATCTAAAGAATTGCAGGCGGATGCTGATCAGGAGTTTCTCAGATGAGATGCCCAAATCCCAAATGAAGCTGAATGTCTGCCCCAAACTCTTTTGCTCTTTGTGTAAATTATGCATTCCCACAAAGGACTCAAGTAGCTGCTTCAACTTAACTAACTTGACTTTATTTGGAAGCGCTGCCATGTTGACTATTCTAACAAGCCCTGTCCTTCCACCAGAAAAGAAAACACTCTAAACATAAAGGACTTTGAAGACAGAAATAATAGGGCTCAAGTCTCACCTTTATCCACTGGTTACAGCGGGGGTCATACCTATATAGGAGATTTGACGCCGCATCCCCTCCATTGTCCCGGGAAAAGCTGCCCCCGGCTATGAAGATGAAGCCTCCCAAGACCGCGACACAGTGGTGACTCCGCCGGGCTGGCAGAGGGGTCTCTGCCACCCACTGTCCCTTCCTGGTGTCCAGGAAGCAGGTGTCATCGCAGAGCTCCAGGCAGCGCTCCGACACCTCCCCGCCCACGAAGAGCAGCCGCTCCTCGCAGGTGCGCAGGGCCGTGCGCTTGGTCTGCAGCACCGGCTGCGCCGACACGCTGTTGTGGTAGCTCACCGCCTCCTCGATGAAGCCCTCGCAGTTGGCTTCCTTGGGCAGCAGCGAGCACACGGCCGGCTTCACTCGGTGCAGGAGGTCGCTCTTGGGGATCAAGGGGAAGTGGATGTTGTCCAGCACCTGGTAAGCCTCGTTCTCCCGCTCCGGGTACTGCGTGAGCCACTGCAGGGCGGCCTGCAGCAGGTCGTGCTCACACTCCTGCTGCACGTCGCTGCTGTCCAGGTACTGGCACAGCTTCTGCAAGGAAATGTTCTGCAGGAAGTCCGGCGTGAAGGACAGCGTGCCGAAGTTCTGCAGGATGAAGGAATCGATGTAGGAGTCAAGGCGCTTCAGGTTGTAGATGGAGGCCAGCTCCTGCAGGTACAGGTAATTCTCCTCGCTGACTTCGTTCTCCAGGTACTCGCAGCAGAAGTCCACCACCTTCCAGATCTGCAGCAGGTGAGCTGTCTCGAGCACGTAGTCGATGTTCCCTCCGTCCAGAGACAGCTCGCTGCCATACAGGAAATCCACCACGGCCTTGAGACCGATGTAGGAGGCTCCGAAAAGCTCCACCTCCTTCTGGTGGGCCTCCCTCATGCCGATGGTGAACATGGAGTTGAAGTAGTCACTGCACACAGCCAGGAGGTTCCGGTGGGCCGGGACTCTCTGCTCATCCACCACCAGCACGATGTCACAGAAGAGGCCTCGGTGCCTCTGCTCGTTCAGGCTCTGCAGAACCAGGCTGGAGTGGTCATCCCACCTGTACACCTGGAAAACACAAACAGCATCAGGCAGGTGGCACCTCCACCAGGACCAGCTCCAGAGCGGAATGTGTTTTCCCACTAAGTGCAGTCATACGTAAGTCAGAGACAGCTTTTTTGTGTTGCACATTCACATTTATAATAAATTCTGAGATGAAGTAGTTGGCAAGTGACACAGTACGAGCCTGAGCTCCTCACCTTCACCTATGGAGACTTTTACTGCTTCCTACTCCCCTTTTTTTATAATTTACTCTTCCTTCCCCCACAATGCTGCATTGAAACCTCCTCCCTGATGAGTTATACAGGCACAATTTTCTGAAACTCTTCCACTCATTGTCTCGGAGACATCTTGCTGACATTTCCTTTCTTCTTTGTCCCCCAAATGACTCCTTACAGAGTTCTCCCAGCTAAGCTACTCGCAGAGCATTTAGAGTGGGAAGCACACACGCAGCAGTACTCTGAATTTTCATTCAGCCCATGTATTGTTTGGGTTACTGCTTGCTTGACAGCTACCCCCTCTTAAATCTTTCCAGAACTCTGCATTTCAAAGCTTGTTGGGGTAAAATCCCTCTCTTTCTTCCCACATTATTCCAGGCACACACACTGCACTCAGAAGTAATAGCTGTTTATTTATGTGCAAAGCCACACATGTGGAGAACTGATTCCCACAAGGCTTCTCCTCGCTTCCAGAAGCTGAGGTAGGTTTTGTTTAAATGAATAGGAGCAGATATTTTTCTTTTAAAGAAAAGGGAAAATGCCCTCAGGACACATCCATTAAGTGCCTTTCTGGGATCCCTCTGGTCCTCACTTTCTAACCACCAGCTCTGGACGTGTCACTGAGCTTTTGAGGCGACCAGCATTTGCCTCTTTTCTCACAGACCCACATCACCAGCCTTAGGATGAACCAAGATGGAAGCATTTTGTTACCCCTCAAATGTCCTGCAGAACATGAACTGAACACTGCTGGCCAGTCCAGAATGTCAGGTGAAGTTTTAGGACCACCTTCTGGAGGAATTAAATGTGTGATGGCACAGTCAGGTACCTTGTGATGTCTCTTAATAAAGGCAGGTTGAGGTAAATGCAAATACCAAATACTTTAATTACCAAATCCAAACCAGGCAGAGCCTGTAAGAACTTGTGAGAGGAGTGAAAAGGGGTGGAATGGAAGCACATCCCTGTATCCTACCTAAGGCAGCTCTGAACAGTCCTGGCTGGCTGAATCCTGCCCAGTCCTAAACCCCCAGGCTGCATTCCCAGAGGTGACACCTGAAAAGGTCACACAGGTGACCTGAGGTCTCTTCCAGCCTCCCACACACTCCCCCTTCACCACCAAACTGTTGTTTCTCCTAGAAATCCTAATTACCTGTGGCTCTCCTGGCTGCCCAAGCTGAGAGCACATGATCACAGGAGTCTGGAAAAGCCATCACTGGGGTGGTTAAACCACAGTGGGTGGAAAAGGTTTGATTATTAGAACCAAGAGGGCTTTTGAGACCCAAATTAACAACCAAATGTGCTGCTCTTAGAGTGACATCCCAGCAGATTCTCTTTATTTCCTTATGTTCTTTTCTAAACAATGGAGCCCAAGGTGCCAAAAACCCTGCTGTTGGAATGGCTCTGAACACTCAAGTGTGCAGAGTTAAACCAGTCTAAGGGAAGAGGCTTCAATAATTAAAAGGCTTCTGGACCAAAACTCTTTAATTTGTCTTCTACTCATGAACACACCTCTGACTTTAAAAATGGATCTATGGCATAAAAAACAAAGTGGCTTCCACTGAGGAATAAAACTGCCAGAGATCTGTCACAGAAAAAAAATGGGGTTTAAGGACTGTAAAGCTTTTTATCTGCGTTTTCCTGAGGTTGGGAAAAGCTGATATTGTACAGGGGCCTAAGCAGAAACCAGGGGATGGAAGAGAGGGGGAGAAGAATAAATATGGCAAAGGATAAACCACACTTTTGTGGCAGCTATGATCAGGGGTAGTTGATGGTGGCAGATGAACAGACAAGAAATAACAACTTGCAGCACCCTCTCCCAAATCTTACTCACAGAGGACAGGATTGAACCAAATCCTTGGATTGAACCAAACCCATCCTCCCTCTCATCTCTGGGAACTGGCTGATCATTTCTTTCAAATATTCCCTAATACCACCAGCATGCATAACAAGATTACAGAGGAATATAAGATTTGCCAGAGATCCCTCTCTGCTGAGCTGGATGTTGAGTCAGCAGCGTAATCCTGCCCTCAGATACGCCTGGCAAGTCGCTCTCCTGAAATCCTTGCTGCCATGTGGAGCTCTGCTGCTCCAGGAACCAGGCAGGATCCCATTCCACACTGCACTGGAGGCACTCGGAGTACAGCAGCATATTTCAGCCCCTTGACGAGTTCATTTGTTCAGGGAGCAAGATGCAGGAGCTGAGAGCTGCACATTTCAAAACCAAGACTAATTTCATACTGAACTTGAACATCTTTCTCAAGCTATTTATATTCTGTAGAACAGCCTTTGCATTATCCAGTAATTCTAAGTTTAACAGATAGTGACAGCTGCTGCCTAAGCAAGCAAATAAAACAATGCTGTCAAGTTAATTAATTTTTAATGTGATGAATTATCATTACATTCAGACTAAACCATTTAAGTGGCAGACAGGATCAGCACTGAGGGAAAGATTATATTGGTAGGGATGCATTTAAAAATTAGTCCTATTTATGTTTCACCAATTGTGTTACAGCAGAATTTCAGCTTCTCTTGGATTCAAAGATCTAATTTCTCTCAGACTGTTAATGGAGCACTGCTGTTCATCAGTGGTGCAAAAGAAAATGAGATGTGGCTCATTCAGCTTTGGTAAGACAGATGAAGGCACTGAAAAGTTTCTCTTTTCCAGCTTTTTCTTTTTTTTCTGGTATTACAAGGTACCTGTTCTGCAGTTCCTGTAACTACAGCACAAAAGCAGCTTGCACTGGCATGAAACAAAGTGAACATAATAATTAAAGCTGTTATTAACATCTTATAAATCACCCTGAGGACCTGCATGAAGAGCTGCCTGAGATGGATTTCTGTGAATTCACAAATAAAAACAATGTATTTGTGCAGACAGAGTTTGATACAAAGAAAATGAACCCCACAAACCTAAGAAAGCAACCCGGGTTCTGTGAGTTCATTGAGCTAACCAGAGTTTGCAGGATCAAGACTCCCGTCTTGTACAAAACCAAGACTGAATCTAAAGAGTAATCCCAGCTTTACTTTTGTAACGAGCTTGGATTTTACGAGATGGATCAGTATAAAAAATAAACACACCACATTTCATAACTGAATTTTTAGTACAGAGAAACTACTGTGCTGCAATGATGTGGGTTTCTAAGTTATGAGTCATGATGAGCAGATGCCCATTTGCTGCTGCTTTTCCTTTTTTTCCATTAATCACTAGGCAGCAACTTCTACCAAAAATACTTGAGCAGGTAAACCACCATCTCCACACCTCCAATCCTCGCATTCCCCCAAACCAGTCCGCCCAAAGGAGACCCTCTACCCCCACCACCCTCGCTGTTTCTGTAGCGGATTTTTTTTTTTTTTGGTAGGCGACACAAATCGTACGAACCTTCGAGGATTCACTTATCTTGTGCGGGCGGCAGATCCTGCTCTGCCGGGTTCCCTCCATGACCGCCCGATCCGCAGCACTTCTGCAACAAAGGCACAGGGAGATGTTCAGCAGCTCGCCAGCCCCTCCTGAGCGCTCACACGCATCTCGTGCGGAACAGGGAATGCAGCTCCCAGACCGGCACGTGCTGAGCTGCACCTTGGAAATGTCCGGGTTAAAAAATATTTATTTTTTTTTTCCCTCCTCCGTTCTGTTCCCCGGTGTTGTCAAAGGCCGGTTGTGTCAACAAGTTGGGCACAGCCCAGCCCAGCGCCGGTACCGGCGGCCGCTCCGGCCTCAGCGCTGCTTGCCGGGGGAGCGCCGAGCGCTGCCCGGGGCCGGCCGGAGCCCCCCGGCCGCGGTGACCGACC
>VZSE01010539.1:2913743-2982225 GCA_013398275.1 Promerops cafer | reverse complement strand
CTCCGCGCTGCCCCCCTCCCCTTCGCCCCCATGGCCACCAAAATCGACAAGGAGGCGTGCAGGGAGGCGTACAACCTCGTCAGGGACGATGCCACCGAGGTGAACTGGTAGGTGGCCCCCGGCATCCCCCCGGACGGGCAGCGATGCGCTGGGGTTCCCCGTCCTCTCTCCTCGCTCCCCAAAGGGTGACTCCTATAGACCTTGCCCCCTTCCCCTCTTCCCCTCTTCCTAAAGGATGGGGTTTTTTACAGCCTATTCTTCCCCATCTCCTCCTTCCCCTTCCTAAAGACTGTGACTGTTCCGTATTCTTCGCCTTCCCTTCCCCCATTCCAAAGGGTGACTTTTAAATGTGTTATTCCCCTTGCCTTTCCCCCATCCGGAAAGGTGACTTTTAACTGTGTCATTCCCCTCGTCTTTTCCCTCCCCGAAGGGTGACGTTTAAGTACAATGGCTCTACAATCGTCCCTGGAGACCAAGGGGTAGACTATGAAACCTTTAAAAGGAAGTGCACAGGTAAGCTCCGTCTCCGTTGCTTTGGCCCCTTTCCGCCCTTCCCGCTGCCCGGGGCGAGGGGGAAAGGGTGGAAGGAAACTTGGGGGAACTGGGATTAGTGCTGCTGCTTCCCCGTGCCCGCCCTGTCCTGCGGGATCGCCTTTCCAGCTCCACTGAGCGCAACTCCCTCAAGTCCATAGTCCAGCGGGTCCTTTGTCTCACCCTCAGACTTAACGTCCTTTGGGCTCTTTCTCCCCCCTTTCACAATCTTTCACCGCTTCTCGGTTATAAACCAGATAAAAGGCGTGATAAGCAACGGCCGCCTTGCTCGGCAGTGCAATTCAGAGCGACGCCGACTCAGTTGTCGTGGCTAGAAAGATGCGGTCATACAGATCGTTGAGAATGAAACGCTTATAAAATTCTTCTGAAACCATAGCACTGAAGTAACTGCAGTTGGGAGGCTTGCTGGGATTCTGTAGGAACACGAAACCTGGGCGGAGGGTGCTCATTGCAAAGCTGGGCTCGAACAATACAGCCCTGCAGACAATCGCAGATGTGGCGTTGCACAGCCGCAACTGTTGCGGCTCCAGGTTTAAACGTGGCACTGGATTGCTGAGCTGCCGGCTGTGGAGCATTCGGGGGAGGAACAAAGCCTGGGGGAAATTAAAATAAATTGAGGAGTGTTTAACTTCGTCTGATCGTGACTTTTGATGAGTTTCACAAAAGCGGGTTGTGATTTTTATCTCGGTTTTCCTCCTATCTTGGCTGCTAGTTAACAATGTCACCAAGTGAGGTGATAGGGAGTATTTTTTACTAATACTGGATTATAACAAAGTCTTACTCGCTCAGCCAGCTACTGTACAATCAAGTGCTGTGGTTCACCTGTATTTTCAGCATTCTGTGTCTGAACTGTGGAGGAATTGTGTTGAGCAGTCTCTGCCCTCTCAAGGTGGGGCAGTTCCCGGGGACACCTCAGGCAGTCCCGTGGCTGTGGAAGCAGCAGTGCCTGTCCGTGGGGCTGCGAGTCCCAGGGCTTGGCTTGCTTCACTGAGTGGCAGGGGAGAACTCCCAGGAATGTAACCGAGGGTGGGACAGCTCTGATCAATCACAGGAGAAAAGCGTGTTTTTAGTCCTTGGAGAGGAGCCATGAAATGAAGATGGTTTGGGCTGCTCTGCTGCGATGCTGGCGCTGGGGTCTCACCGAGATCAACGCAGCCACTCGGTCTCCAGCTGCTCTTGAGAACCTGCAGGGAAAATTCTCACAGCTAAGGAAGGTCCTGTTGTAGCTGGTGTCAGAAGAGCTGATCACTGCACTGCAGGAACTCCTTCCCACTCAACTCTTTTTAGTGGGCAGCAGAAGGGAAAAGCAATTACCTGGAATCCCAGGAATCCCGGGGCTCAGCACTTTGGAAGTTCATGGCAGTGGTTAATTGTTCCCTTGGGAGGTCAATGGTCAGGATCTGAGTGCCTGAGTTCTCTGTCTCCTCTCCTGGCCAACATTAACTGAGCATCTCTGGTGTCTCCAGACACCTGAGGCTTGCAGGGGAGCCTTCCCCATTTATTTTCTCTCCTTGCCTTTATACAGTCCACGTCTTTCTTTTTGTCTGAGCTGATTTTCAATGCTTTTTCTGGGTGGGAGCCCCTTAAGAACTTCCTCTCCTCCATTCTGTGGCAAAGGGAATCCTTTTCTGGAGTGGCTGAGCAGGCAGAGGGGCTTTGGCAGGGTTTATAAACAGTGTTCAAACCAAGCTGGCCCCAATACTGGAGCATTTTCACAGGAAAAAAATGGAAATATCCTATCTTTTAGAAAGAAGCTCAGTAAAGGAAGAGTTAAGTACAGGGCACTTGTGGGGTAGGCTGTGGCCTATTGTTAGCCTTTAATGGGGAGCTAAATCCCTTAGAGCTGCTCCATTGCTCCCTTTCCCTGTTCCTTCTTTCCCTTTCCCTTGGCATGCACCTGCTGAGGGCTGTTCCCTGGCAGACCAGGGCCAAGAAGTTGTCCTCAGACCCACCTCTGGAGCACAGCTGTTGGAGGCTTAAAAAAAAGGCAAATTGATGTGCATGGCCCTTGGCTGAGAGCTGAAAAGGATCTTCCTCCACCCACGAATTTCAGTACTGCAGTTGGGGAAGGAAGAGATGCAAGTTTTGGAGCCTCCATCTGTGCAGCAAAGCTTCACCTGGCCCGCTAGACATAGTCAGGAATCAAACCTTGTGCCAGCAGTGAAGTTGGAGCTTTCCTTCCCATCTGGAAGAAAGTAGAAGTAGAGTTGGTTGGAATATTTCTCCTGAAACAAAGTCAGTAAGAAAGAGTAGCAAGGGATGGGAAAAGCTGTTAAATATTATTTCTTCTTGTTGCTACATCTCTTTCCTCCTGGTCTCTTCCATCTCCTTTTACATTTCACTGGAGGGGAGAAGAGCTGCAATCAATGCAAACAGCTTCAGAAAATGCAATTAAAAATTTAAAAAACCTTGGTATCAGAATAAACTTCCTTGTTTTGAATTCCTGTTGTGTGAGAAACACTGCCCTGAAAGCCACAAAGTGCTGCAGCTGCCTCTGGTAGAAGCTGAGCATCATTTGGTGGTTGGAGGTGAGAGCAGGAGCTGGGATTGCAAATCTCAGCGTGCCAAGAGTCACCGTCAGAGCTCGCTCTGTTCCACTTCCTGCAGCAGCTCTTTCAGCGCCGTTCTGAGCTGCAAACATCCGTGGCCCCGCTTTCTTTAAGAGCCATTCCTGTCAAAAGCACCTTGGTGCACACTGCTCCCCTGCGGGGCACTGGGCAGCACGGGCGGGGTCACTGTGTGCTAATTCCTCTGGCTCTGGGACCAGGCAGGGCTTTTGTACCCGTTTGGGATCTCTTTGCCTGTGGTGGATGTCCTGCCTTGGGCAGTGACAGAGGTCAGGGGGCTGGAGGGGGCTGTTGGTAGCAGGGCTGTGGTTTTGCTTTTTTCCCCCCCTGTCCATAACCCTTTCCATGCCCATCACTGCCTCTGCAAACCTCCTTGGGGAACCAGCACGAAAGGGAAAGGAGAGAAACTGAAATTGCTTCTTTCAGAAGAAGCAGCAGTTCAGGGTGGCCGTGTCAGAAACCAGCTCTGCACACCTCCAGCCCCTCTCTGGGGCTGCTGCAGGAGCACACAGGTGCTGGGCTGGGGCAGTGGGGCCCATGCCCTGAGCCAGGAGCTGCTGCTGTCCCTGCTGTGGGTTCATTCCTCCTCTGCTGTACTCTCAGATCCACCCCACACCTGCATCTTACAGATCCTGGCGTGGGGGCCTTTTCTTCCTTAGATCTTCACTGAGCTTTGTGTAGGAACAGAAAGGTTGAACAAACAGCATCATTAAACTATCACATTTTCCCCATCCCTGTTTGGGGACAGCAGCTGGCACTCTGAGAGGAAGGGAACATGGAAAGAAGAGCTTCTTCAGTGCCCTTTTGTTCAGGGTCCTGGGGTGATGCTGCAAACACAGCGCTGTCAAGGTCTGCTTGTCTCAAGACAGCTCAAACACTGCCTGGGAGGCAGCAGACCCTGCTTTAGAGCCAGGCATTCATCTTCTCTGGCCTCCAAAGGCCAGCCCCACGTGAGCACTTCTCCTCCAGCCTATCCCAAAGTGAAGCCAAGGAGGTTGGTTTAAGCCAGTGGCACATCCTTGTATGATTCGAGGTGGCTGCTGGGGGCTCTTCCTCTTGAGTCCTGCCTAGTGGCCAATGTCCTGCCTGTGCTGGCCCTTGTCTGACCCAGGGAGTCTGGAGACCACAGTCGAGGGCATTCACTGTGTCAGGGCCATCAAACACTCCATGTAGGCACCCCCTGTGTCTTCTGGCTGAGGCCTGTTTTGGTTGGGCTTAACTATCTCTGCTTTAAACAAGGACTTAATTCAAGGTTTCTGATCCATTTTACTTCCCAGTTCCAGCTCTTGCCTCTGCAGATGGCCTGGCTCCAGAGGAAGCATTAATTTGCTGGTTAGTACTACGTGCCATCAGTACACTTTGAAAAAAAGCAGCTGAGCTGGTGCATTTGAAGCCAGAAAGAGATAAGAGTTGAAAGTTATTGTATGGAAGGATGTGACAGCTCTTAGGATTTTTTTTTTTTTTGGGTGTTTTTAATTTCAAAGTCTTATAACTGGGCTGGTGATGCAGTTGCTGAGAAGAATGGAATGAGTTACAACTGAAATGACATCTGTGGAACTTTTGTGTGTGTCTGTTGTACCTGACTGCCCTGGACATTGCCTCAGTGTCTGTATTATGAAGCAGCAGAGCATCACATTGGCTCTGTCTGTGGTTTAATTTCATTTTTTTTAGTGTGTATTCTGCCATTAAGCAATGGAGTGGTCAGAAGACTGTATTCCCCCCCCCCATGCCATATGTGAACAGCTGTTTTCAATGCATCTCTGACAAAAGAAATAATGAGCCTTTTATTTGGAAAGCCCCAGTGCAGATAAATAATTGCAATGACAGCATGAAATGGGATAGTTATTCATGTGTCTGAAAAGATCAGCCCAAAACCACACTGGGCATTCAGCAGCAGGAAGAACAGAAAATCTTTGGTCTGAAATAAATACCCTATAAAATCATTTGGGGTTGACATAAAATATTAGAAAATAGAAATAGAGTTGGTTTCTAATAAAAATACAGTTTTTTGGGGGTTTAGATCCATTGTCCCAGAAAGCCTGGGCTGCACATTAAAAATGTAGGAGCTGTGAGTTGAGAGATCACCAAGGCTACGTTGACACCTGAGGTTGTAGGAAAGATTTGTAAAAACACACGAGGACATATAATGAGATAGGTGCTTATCTGCATTTGGCTGCATCTTAAGTTGCTAAAATGGGCCTTGTAAATCAACCTCTTACTGCTTTTGTTTTTCCTCTTCAGTGTTCATCTCTCCTGCTTTCCCTTACTGGCTATTAAAAGGAAGACCTGGGGCCATGGGTGGCTTATGGAATTTGTCACCCTGCCCCTGTGCCCTCCCTGCCTGTGTGGACGTGCTCCTGGCAGGGTCACAGCAATCTCCTGGCTGCCAGCTGGAGCCTGGGCTCAGCCTGGCCCTGCCTGTGGACAGGGTGTGGGTTTAGGGAATATTCTCACTGATTTTTGTGGGAGTAACTCATCAGGTCGAGGCCTGCAGTGATGGTAACTTTGGTTTTGTGAAGTTTAATTAAAATGTCGTGGCTGTGGGTCTGCCTTTGCCCTCCTGTGAGGGGCACAGCAGCAGGGAATGAAGATCTTTGTACCTTTTGCCTGCCCTTTGTTTTGGGGCCTGCCTGGCCCAACACCACCATTCCTTCCTGCAGGGAAGAGCTGGGTCCCCTTCTGCTCCCCCTCTGCCCTCAGTATCCTCCCAGGTCAGGAGAGAAACCACGACTGTCACTGGGGTAGCAGCAATGCCCTGGTGGCTTCACTGGACCAGAGAAGCCACTGTGGGGTCATTTTCCCCGTGCACTTGTGTCCCTGCACTCACATCAGCCACCCCGAGTCACCTGGAGAAGCTTTGGTGCCCTGTGGTGGCCCTGGGGTCAGACAGGTCTGAGATGGTTTAATGAACACGCTGGGATGAGCAAGGCAGCCCTGCATGAGGTCTGTGGGCTTAGAGCAGGGTTTAAGAGGAAAAAACAGTGTAGGAAGAGGTAGGGAACGTTTCTGTCTGCACTTGTAGCCACGTGACCACGGGGCTGACTGAAGGGGTGGAAAATTGACAAATTAATCTAAAATTAATCCGATTGAAGCAAACAAATTAAATCTTCATGGAACCTGTGATGCTCTGTAGTAATTCACACTGGACAAAGACAAAAGCAGGTCAGTCCATCACCTGCCTTGCTGCCTGTGACCTTGATTCAGCAGGCAGGTGAAGCTGGGAGCAGCGTTTTTATCGTGGCACATCTGTGGCTTGGCCATTCAGAGCCCTCAGCCTGAGAACCGTGACGGTTTGGCAGTGCATTTCTTTCCTGCAGCTATTATCTTTTACTGATGACTCACTGCATTTTAATCGAATGGGGAATTTTTCAGCACAGCTGAACCAAAGCACTTGAGTGGATGTAGAAAAAGGGAAGGATACCATGAAGGAAATCTCTGTAGTTTGGTGTCAAGCTTTGTTGACAGCCAAGGGCAGCTTAATCAGAATATTTGGAAAATCAAGTCTTAGTGATAAATAAAGAGTTTGGAGAGAAATACCAAGTGATGCTCGTTAAGGCATTCATTGTGCTGCTCATTGTTGGTCCAGCCATTGTGAAAGCAGTCGTGCTGTTAATTGAATTAACGTTGCTAATTTCTGCTGTTTGGATCTCGTGCGATCTCAAATAAAGCTGCTGTTTCCGTTTCCCCAGATCAGTTACTCGCTTCTCTCTGCCCTGAAATTCGTGCCTCAGTGGCTGGGAAGGGGGTGGCACAGCACTAGGCAGGATTTCCTCTTTCAGGGGAAATCTGCTCTGTCTGTCTCTGATTTGTTCTGCTCCCCTCACCCCCAGCAAATTCCTAAAACCACCGTGAGTGGTTTTGTGTGAGAAGTGGGTGGTGGATGTTAATGCCTTGAGATTTCTCTGGGAATTGGCACTGATGGCATTGATGACTTCCAGCCTGGGGAGTTGATCTGGCAGGGTAGAACTGATTAACTGTGAAAGAGGAAATCTGGGAGCAGGAAAGAACTTGCGTTTTGATCCCCTTATCACTCCGACCACGCTTCAGACTAATTGTGAAACTCAGCCACTTCTGCTCAGGGATTTTGACCTGCAGTTGGAGAGGCTTATACCCAGGCTGAGCCAGCGCTAAAAACCTCTCCATCCGTCCCTGATGCCCTTTTAGGAACAGAGACATGTTAATTGCTCAGGGCTCCAATTCACATTCCCTCTCGGCTTTGTGCGCAGCGCGATTCACACGCGGCACAGCGAGTTAAGGCACCACATTTGTGCTGAATATCCTGGGCTGAAAGCTGGGGCAGCTGAAGAGCCTGCTCTGCCTCCAGCAGGGATATAAACTCCGTGGGGAGGCAGGAGGAGACAGGACCAGGCTGGGGTGTGACCCCTTCAAGCCCCCACAAGTGAAGCAGCCCCAGGAGAATTCTGCCCAAGAGGTGACTCAGAGCCCCAGTCCAACCTCAGGTGCTCATTAAACTTACTGGGACTGAACACGGTGAAGCAAGGGTTGCTCATGCTCGGGTGATCTCATGGATAAAAGCTGGAACTGCTGGATTTGGCTCTCTTTAGTGTCATGGAGCTGCTTTCAACCAGGCAAGCACTGGAAGTTCTGCTGAGAAGCAAATCTGCTGCTGCCAGCAAGCTGTGGGTTAATGTAAAATGGAAGTTATTCTGACAGACAAATTCACAGAATCCCAGAATGGTTTGTGCTGGAAGGGGCTTTAAAGATCATCTCATTCCAGCCCCATCACAAGCAGGGACACTTTCACTATCCCAGGTTGCTCCAAGCCTCATCCAACCTGGCCTTGGGCACTTCCAGGGGTGGGACATCCCTGGAACTTCCTCTCTGTGCTGCTATGAAGAAGCACTGTTTTTTCACATTCATTATCTTTTTCCATTATCTCTGTTATAAAGGGGCATATTCCAGTGTTCAGTGGCAGCCTTTGTTAGAAGGGGCAGGGATGAAAACCCACAGGTGGGGACTGGGGGCTCCACGGGAGGGGCAGTGACACCACTGCAATGCAGGAGGTCCCATTAAAGGGCCTTCCAGGACTGCTCCCAGAGGAGCCACAGAACAATTCTGGGCAGAGCGTGGCCTCCTTTGCTGTCAGAGCTGGGGAAGCAAGGCTTGCTCCTGGATCTGATAATTGTAACGTTAGGGGATTTACTGTCTCACCTCACCTTGGGTATTTCCTGGCTGTCGCTTCATTTATGGTTCTAATCAATCTTGGGAAGAGGATTTGCTGTCAGAACCAGGAGTCTCCACGTGCATTTCTTACACTCACCAGTAGCAGGGTAACTGAGAGAGAAATTTTGTTTGCCTGCAATGTTGATACACGACTCTTTCTCTCCTTCCAAAGATCCATCTGGATTTTTCCTCTGAATAAGATCTTTCTCTTTGTTTCTATTTTGAAATCTTCAGAGGAGTTTGTTTTGAACACTGTACTGGCTCACACACCCCCCTACATCCATTTTCCAGTTTGCCCAGTATTACTCAGTCAGTGACAAAAAAATAAAAAAGAACAGAGACAACAAAACAAGGAGAGCAGAGGTGGATTTTTTTTCAGACCTAAAGAAGTCGTCTCTTTTATCAAGGGGAATTTTTCCTTGTCCACACTTTGGCAAATCAAAGTGTTAAAGAAGCTCTGAGATATGTCAGCTTGCAGAGAATATCCCAATTTTTTTTTAACATTGCTTTTTAGCAGCTTATTTTCTGGGGATGAGCAATTTAGGGCTGCTTTTCCCCTGTCTCCAGAGCTCTTGGGGCTGTCCTGGCTGCTCACAGAGCGTGCTGGGCATGTTGGCAGTCATTGCTACACCTGGAGCCTACATTTTCACCTGGCAATTAGTCAACCCAGCAAATCCCTCTAAGGCACGTTGAACTGGTCACAACAAGTGTGCCAGGATTACCAGGAGTCTTCTCTAACAGCAGGTTTGTTCTTCTGGTTTGAGTCACCTCCCTTAAACGGCCTCGAGTGACCTCTGAGAGATGAAGAAGCCGTGATCAGGAATCTTCCACAATTGCACAAGTGTCCATCTGCTCTGCTTTCTGCCACTCCTGGTGGAAGGCTCCAGCATCCCTCAGAGCCTGGGGATGCAGGGGGATGATGCTCCTCATCAGGAAGGCTTCCAGCTGCCTGGCTCCATGAGTCACCAGGAGATGGAGGAAGGAGCTCTTTGAGATGAGTCTACAAGGTTGTCACTCATATGGCCAGGCTAAATTAGTCTGGTGTGATGTGGCACAAACCAGCTGTGAAACAAAGATCAGCACAGCTCTAAAGTGCAGGACTTTTCCTTCTGGGGCTTCAGAAGGAGTGCAAAAACACACCTGGGCAAGTAATTGCAGATTTTTCTTTTCCTCCTTCTTCTCTCCTCCTTTGTGTAAACTCATAGTACAAATGAGCCAGAAAAGGATGGAAGGAGGGAGAAAGATCAGCTCTGCACAATGGCCAGTTTCTGGTAATGTTATAAAATGTGACTCTAATCCTGCTATTCTGTAAGAAAGAGACACCAGGACATCCCACTCTTCCCTTCTTCACCAAACCTGCAGATGAATCATTTGGCTGAATGTGTAACTGGGGTTAGCTCTGTGCTCTTGACCTGCCTGCTGACTGTATTTTAGCAATTTTCACTGTCATGTGGGGTGACCAGCACAGCCAGCTTCCTCCCAGTAACTCAGAGAACCCAGAAGAGGCAGAGCTAACACGGGCAAAGCACACCTTGTAAGCGCAGGGCGGGTGAGCAGAGCCCCTGTACTGCCCCCTGATTCCCAAATGCTGTCACTGAAACACAGGATCAGTGCCTTGCCTCGGTGCTTGAGAGCACCAGGCTCCCCCAGGAAAAGGGGAAGGCAGGGCTGCTGCTGGGTTTGATCAATTTGTCCCTTTTCCCTCCGCAGATGATGTGCGATTGTTCGGCTTCGTGCGATTCACCACCGGCGATGCCATGAGCAAGAGAGTCAAGTTTGCCCTCATCACCTGGATTGGAGAGGATGTCAGTGGCCTGCAGAGAGCCAAAACTGGCACTGACAAGACTCTGGTCAAGGAAGTAGTACAGGTAACCTCTTATGCTCCTAACCACCAGCTCCCATCGCTGTTTTCTGTACAAACACCAGCAGGAGGGAGAGAGAGGGAAGGACTGGCTCAGCCTCCAACTCAGGAGTTAATCCTTTAAAAAGAAGACAGTTTCCTATTGCCTGTCTTCCTCCTAGGAAGGCTTAACATCTGCCCTTTGAGCACTCAGGCATAAAGAAGCACCTTTTGAGCTTAAGGCTGCCTTAGCTACTTGGTGAGGAGGGAGTTTATGCACTCCCCTCCTCTCCCCACTGAGATGTCCCCATCCCCTTCCTTGATATGGAAATCACTCACTATTGAATGATCATGAGCAGTATTAAGTTAAGCAGGTAAAATTAAACAGGAAAACCCACACCCTTGTTTAAACTTCTGCAGAGGCCTTTTGTCTTTGCACAGTGAATTTGTGGAGCTAATCACCCAAAGTCTGAAGTCCCTATAGTACCAATTAACTAAGGGCTCTTAATGGCTAACTAGATGTGAACAGGCTTTGTTTGGCCTTGGGCGTAGCAGGGGAAAGAGAAATGTGCTCAGTCCAAGTGAGAACAAACAGCAGCCAGGGGAGAGGTGACTCGTGGGAGGCTGCACAGAAGCACAGTTGAAACCTGGCTGTGATGGAGAGGATGCTGATGTTTGGAAAGTTTCTTCTGGAGAAGTATTTAAAGCAAGATTAGCTCTTCCAACGAAACATAGAACCAGCTCGCCAGAGCCTGAGGAATGGTTTTGTTTATGCTCTTGGAGAATGGGCTGATGATGAAATTAATCTCCCTCAATAACTGAGCTCTTGCCTGTGTAAGGAAATCTCCCAACAGGACACTGTGAAGGGTGAGAATGAAGCCCCCCTCAACTCTAGGGTAGTTTATATGATACAGAAGATTACATTTAGATAAGAAGAATGAAGAAGGTAATACATTCCTGTCCTTCCAGAGGATAAACTCTGGTGCCAAATGGTTCAGAATGACGACTCAGAGGGATTTGTCCTCCAAAGAAACTTCAGAATGACACCTGAGAGATAGGAAAGCAAGTTTCTGCTCATGGGAAGCAGCTGAAACTGTGTAATTGTGGCTGAAGATGAAATTATAGGGTACCAAAGAATGAGTCTTATATGAGTCACTAAGCCCAAGATTTTCTTAAAAATCTGTTTGGACAATGTATTCCTGTTGAGTTGAATAGCATTCCTGAGCACTGTGCTCAGATCTGTCCCTAGGTCTGTTACATATAATTTGCAATTTCACTTGTTTCATCTCTGATTAGTAGTCTGTACAAGTTAATAATCTGGTGGAGCATTAACCATTCTTGGCTGTTACTTAAAAGCTTTCATATTCCCATTAGTCTGTACTAAAATACAAAAACAATACAACTGGTGCTTGATACACTTTTACTGAGCAACCTTGTCTACAAACCCCTGCAAAGCATTTTTGAATGTCACAGCAATGGCGATCTCCTGTCCAGAAGAAATTATCTTGACAAGTATTTTGAATAGTTCTTGATATGCAACTGAATCCCTCTGAGTGGAGTGAGATAAAAGCAGAACTATTTTCTGCTTCTTATGCCTGTGACCTTGCAGATAATCTGTCGAAATAAACAAGGACAAGAAAGTCCAACTGAATTTTAATGGAGGGAATTTATCCCAGAGCTATTTCACTCTTAGTAGTTCCCTTGACCTTCAGGTACATTCTCAGTCTTCTGCTTTTAAAGAGGTGATTAGAGACGTGAGTTATACATAGAAAAATGCACTTGTTATTTTTCTGTAATGATAAACTACTAATCTGAGTCAGTGCTGGTTCATCATTTGGAATAAGTAGTACCCTAAGGTGGGGTTTTTTTGGTCTGCAAACCCTGAAGGGGATGTAGGTGCAGCCGGGCTCCGTGCAGGGCCCACAGGAGCACCCACCCTGCCGAAGGGGGGCACAAGGAGGCTTTTTGTACAGCTTTGATCCACACAAGGGACAGGTTGGGATTCCACAAGAGCAGCTCTCCCCTCTGAGAAGCCCTCAGTAAAACCTGAAGGGCTCTCACAACCTTGTACTATTTGCCAAAGCAACTGTGGGTCTTTATTTAAGGGCAAAGTGTGAGGGGACCCCTGCTTTACATCCTGTGCTGTGCTTTTCTGATGAGCAGGGGCTGAGCTCTGCTCAGAGCTGAACAAACACCCATAAATGTCGCTGTTCCTGCCAGGCAAAGTGAAAGCCAGTCAGCTCAGGCAGCTCCTGCCAGCACAAGGCAGCCCTGGGATAAAGAGGTTCCCCCACAGGGGTGGTTAATGGGCTCCCAGAAGCACCTGCCATAGGGAAAACACAAGGGACAGGGACTGGAGAGGAGCAGATTATGGGCTGTGAACAGAGGGATGAACTATTGCAAAGCAGAGAGAGGAACTGGGCTGCCCAGGCTTTTGTGTTCCTCCCTTGGAAGGGGGAGCAGGTGCTGGGAAGTCCGAGGGGAGGTGGCTTGGGAAGCTGTGCTGATAGTGAGTGCAGGAGGTTGCCAGAAAACCTCTCAGGAAGAAAGGACAATTGATTTTTAGCTGTAATAACTGTAAAATGACAGGGATGGATCTCATCTGCTACAAATAGCTGTAGTTCTTCTGATCTCTTCTAGATGAGAGCCAGGTCTTCTGGCCCTACTTGGACCTATGCTTATTACCTCTTTAATGTAGTTGGAAAATGGGGTTTGACTTCATTGTATTTCTTTTGGATTGTCGAAAAATCCATTTAAGGGACTATCAGGAGCTTTCTTTTTTCCCCACAGCCATTTATTTTTCCATCCTTTCCTCCTTAACTCAGCTGGAAATCTTGGCTCAAGCCTGCAGCCTGGTCCAAGCAGTTCAGCTGGGAGCAGATTAGAAGTAAGGCCAGGATGAGGAACAAGTGTTTATTTGTATCTTCTTAAGGGTCTAGCTAAGTCCTACCGTGTGAGACTGCTGTGCAAATGAAGACAGGGAGCAGGGGGATGCACAATTCCATCTTTTACCCACTGGGCTTCTCTCCCTGCCAAGGAAGATCTAATGGAGGAAGAAGTGGCACAAAATTTCCCATTGCAGGCGGCTGCTTAAGATGTTTGGGAGATCATTTCTGGGGTAGAGTCTAAACTACCCCTAGAACAATCTAAACAACTGGGAACTTTATGGAACAGTGACTTTTGCAAGGCTGCAGCTGTTTGGCAGCAGCAGCAGCAGCCATGTGTCACCTTGTGCACAGGGTGACCTGGCAGATGTGCACAGAGAGCCACCCCACAGCACTGGTGTCCCCTGCACAGCTGCACTTTGGTCACCAGACCCCACAGCAAGGATGAGCCCAGGCACAGGGGCTGTGGCACTGGGAGTGGCACCCAGTGCTGAAATGGGGTGGTTTTAATGTAAACACCAAAGGACTGGAAACAGGACTTGGTTTCCCTCTGAGTGTTCCTTCCTCTCTGAGAACCCGTTGCCCTTCACGACTGCATTTCCTACCAGGAGATTTTAACTCTTCCTTAGGCAGCATTGGGGTCTTTTTCCTGGCAGGACTGAATTCATGTCCTGCAGGACTCTCCCAGCAAAGGGACTGCCCAATCTTTCCCAGCTTGTCTGATTTTCCATAGATTTTTGACTCTTTTCTGTTTTTATCAGCACTCCTTCCCCCACAGAGTCATGTGCTCTGTTATTTCCCTCATTCATATTCAGGGTAAAACAGCTCTGTTTCTGTGAGCAAATATTCGAGACATTTTATTCATCATTATTTTTGGTGAGGAATTCATCTGGCTTTCATGATGTCAACAGCTCTACTGAGTTCCTGCTTTGCAGCTCACGCCCAGCTCTTTTTTTTTGGCTCACCTTTCCCTTTTCCCCTGGATTCCTTACTGCACTGCTGATGGTGTCCCATGAGGGAGCACCCACTGATGGGGTCCCTGTCCCTGATCTTGGGATCAGAATTCCCTGTATGTGCTTTGGTTTTCTCATACCAGTACAGAGTCCTGAGCAGAAGATTCAATAGCTCAA
This sequence comes from Promerops cafer, assembly GCA_013398275.1. Taxonomy (NCBI): domain Eukaryota; kingdom Metazoa; phylum Chordata; class Aves; order Passeriformes; family Nectariniidae; genus Promerops; species Promerops cafer. The sequence continues at coordinate 2,968,067 of VZSE01010539.1, read as the reverse complement.
TTAAAGCAAAGGTTTAATAGCTTTGTTAGAGGCAGTCAGGAAATCAAACTCAGAGGGAACAGCTGTGTCACAGTGGCTTTGAGAGTTACTCATGAGGGTGAGTGAGAGCCTGCTGGGAAAGCAAGCTAAATTCTCCTTTTTGACTGCTTTTCCTGTTCTGGTTTACTGTAATGACCATACCAAATGGATATGGATTTACAAGAACTCCTAGTCTAGAGAAGGGGGTCAGAATCAGCAGCTTCCCATCGCCCTGTGTCTGACACACAGACTTGTGACTCTTCCAGTGGGATGAAGCACAGACAGGGAGAATTTGCAGAGCAGCTGAAATGCAGCTCCCATTACTGAGACAAGTGTTTGCCAGAGGTTTGGACTGGCTTCTCTCAGTGTCTGGAACTGGTCCATGTAAAATTGGCAGGGAGCAGATTTGAAGAGAGGGTTTTTGCTGAGCTTGGAGTCTGACAGCTGAGTGCAGGAGCAGGTTTGCTGTAGGCCTGGGACTCAGACCATGCTGGAAAAGAAACCTGGGAGATGTCATCTCCTCTGTACTGCATCTGCACTGAGGATGAGATGACCCATGGATGGGAGTGGTGACATTAAGCACAGTAGAACTGAGGATTTTGAACATCAGCAGAAGCTGCTCCAAGCCCCAGTAAAAATAAAATAAATAAAAAATGGCAAGAAGCTGCTCAGCTACCTGGCACCATCTGTAGCTGCTGAGAAGTGTCTGTAGACTATACAAGGATTTTATTCCTGGCTTCAGGCTTCCCAAGCTGGGATTTATAAGGGCCTCTCCAGACCTAGTTTGGTACAATATCTGCACCATACAGATTTTCCCCTGGGCAATTTAGGGAAATTTTATGGCCCATATGCTAAACATTCAGGGCTTGGAAGAGGAAGAAAATCTACTCCACCCTTTTTTCCCCCTCTTTAAGTTGGCTGGAAGAGAAGGATTGAGCTTTCTGCACAAATTTCATGCTTCCCAGGGAGGGAAGCTGGCTCCTTCTCTGCTCCTGCACGGTTGGAGCCCTTTCAGTCTGTACCTGGTGTGGAGGTTGACCAGGGGGATGGGATTCCAAAATTGTGACCCTTTGCTGCTCAGGCAGAAAGAGGAGCTGGTGCCAGAGAGGTGCATTGGAGAACCACGAGTAAACCTCAATATTTCTGTGTCCTGATCACTGATTTGAGAGGCAAAGCAAAGAGACTGTGGTCACTGTTGTGTTGTGAGTGTGATAGAGATAAATGGCATCATTGTTTTTGTTATCTGGAGGCTGCTGGTGACTGGGGTGGAGACAAAGGCTAGAATTCACTGGCAGGGCTTGCTGTGGTTGTAGAAAGCCTGGGGTTGGGGGGAGGAGAAGGGAAAGGAAGTGGAGGATGTAAGATGAAGACACGTGTCAGCAAATCAAGGGCCCAAGCATCAGAGTTATGCACTGTGCCTTAGGATTTGCATCCTGAACAAAAACTCAGCCCCGGAGAGCTCAGACAGTGAATTCAGAGTGATGAGGGAGGCTGTGGCTGGAGAAGGTCAAGCAGGATGTTAAAATCAGAAATTCCAGGCACCAAACTCACCAAAAGCATCTTCCCTCCTCGGGGCCAGGCCTGAGGAGACACCGTGGTGGGTAAGAGCCGGTGTGAGGAACTGAGGAGGACCCTGAGAGAATGGAATAAAGCAGAGTTATTAATGGCAGTGACCCAGATTGCACTCAGAGGGTACAAATCTGGCACAAGAGGTGGCCCAGTCAGCTAAGAGGATATTTAAGAGTGGCTGGGAGCAGAACCCATCTGGCCACTGCTGGGGGGTTGTTGTTCATTCCTTGCGAGGTGTCTTGGTGGTGCTGATGTGAAATCATGGCTGATGCCCACAGATCACCACCCAGGAGCCATCTGGATAAGTGTCTAATTGAGAAGGCATCTGAGGAATTATATTTACTTTGTGGCACATTTAATTAATTCTCCTCTGTTCGGGCATGAGTGCACTTGCAGTTTTAATTTCAGAATCAGCTGGATTCTGCAGAGTGGGCATTGAAGAAAACCCTCCCCACATTTATAAAATACACTTTTCCTGGAATCCCTCTCAGAAATGGCTTTATGGACCTGCCTCAGTTCTCACTAAAGCAGGGCAAAGACTCGCCCTGAAATCAGGTAGTCCTGCATAATCTGCTTCCCAAGGTGAGGAAAAGTTGTTAAACCTGGTACCGTTGAAAATGAATTGAAAAGGCTCAGCTCAAAACTCACATAGGAGCATCAAATAGCTGAAAATCCTGGGGTTGGTCTTAGCAAGAGCTGAGCTTTGCAGAGATCTCACCCTGGAGACCTGGAAGTAGGACACTCGTGAGCATGACTAAATCTGATGGTTTGGGCAGTTTGCCTCTTTATTCCCATCTCAGAAAAAAAAAAAAAAAAAAAAAAAAAAAAAAATTTGTTTTTCTCTAAAAAGCAATGTCTTTCCCATTTTCCCTGGACTCTGCCAAGCCGTGGATGAGTGCCTGTGCTGCCCACATGGCCAGGAAACCCGAGCATTGCAGGCAGTGGAGCCGGGTTGTTGTTGCTGAGGACTTTGTGTAGCTGCCCATCAGGCAGAGCAGAGCAGACAAGGCTCCCGGAGCTGCTGGGAGGATTTCCTACAGTGTGAAACACGATCAGCCACAGCCCAGGGAAGGGGAGGAGGGAGCTGCTTCCCTCTCCTTTCCAGCTCTCCCACCACATGAAAGAGGTGCTGAGGCTCTTTCAAGCTGCATCCTCCTCCACCCCCTCCTTTACCCGACTCTGATCCCAAACCGAGACCCTTGGGACGCTGCCAGACAAAGAGCTCTCCCATGCCTTAGAGTCTGACACCAATTAGAAGCCCCCCTTGCCGTGGTGCCAGGGCTGCTCCAGTGCCAGGGAGACCCACACAAGAGCCTGCTGATCTCCCAAAGCGTTGCCCCCTTCTCCCATCACCTTTTGGGGAACTCACTGCCCAGGGATTCGGGCACTGCCGATTTCCTGAGACGTCACAGCAAGGCTGTTGGGATTTTAATTCATATATTTGGTGGAGTGCAGTGGATGCTTGTGTTTGTCATGCTGGCTGGAGCTCTGTGGGGTGGGGGAAGGGAGACTCATGCAGTGTTCTCAGCTGTGGTTAGGAAGGGGAGGAAAATGCTAAAGCAAGCAGCAAACAGCCAGTTTGCTGAAATGGCTGTGCACACACATGGATGCCATGCCAGCCCTGCTGTGAGGCAGGAAGGACAGCCCCCAACAAGGGGAAAAATCCCCGAGGTGCCACTGCTCTGACAAGAGCCCTAAAGGCACCCTGGGATCCCATTCTGCTCCCAGAAGGTTTTCTGTGTTCACAGCCTCACATCCCAGCACACTGCCCGGGGCCTGCCCAGCTCCCAGGAGCTGCAGAGAGCTCTCAGGCAGGGGGAAAGCTGCCCTGCAGCACACAAGTGCTCATGCAGCATGTCCTCAGAGCACAGGGCAGAGCCTGTGAGCAGCAGCAGCCTCCTGTTTGGGCAGTGTGTGCTGGGGAGGAGGGGAGGAGGCACTAAATCCACTGAAGGAGCTGTGGTTGCTCCTGGAACCATCCCTGTGCTGCTCAGTCCTTCAGCGAGGCGCTCTCCCCTCAGCTGGCAGGTGTGACACCGTAGTGTACTCTGGCGTGGTGCTGTTCTTTCCTTAGGAGAAGGGGCCCTAAAAAGGGCACAGAGAGGATTAGTGACTTGCCCAAGATTATGCTGAGGGTCAGTGGCGGTCAGGAGGTCAATAATTTTGAGTGTTTTAGTTCACATACTACTTAGGGAACTTGACCTAACCTGGCCTGTATCTCCAGGAAGAGCTGCTGCACCCCTGGACTGGGTCTTGCAGCCAGTGACTGTGCAAGTAGACACATAACATTTTTCCAGGTTAAGTGCTGGGTTTTGCCTTCACTAGTCCTCTGTCTCATCCACAGCTTTCTATTTATCATCCCAGCTGCAGGAGATGCAGCTGAGACACCCAGGGAAGCTGGATAACCCATCTTCATTCAGCTACCTAGAAAATATCCCCCTTCTTTAACAGGCTTTTTCTTTCTCTCTTGCAGAACTTTGCCAAAGAATTTGTGATAAGTGACCACAAAGAGCTGGACGAGGATTACATCAAGAACGAGCTGAAGAAAGCAGGGGGGGCCAATTATGATGCACAGACTGAGTAAAGGCAGGAACCTCCTGGCACCATCACCTGGATCCCAAAGGGAGGGCAAAGGCACAACAAACTAACACACCTGAGAGATGAGGCAACTGAACTCCCCAGCTTTCTGTGGCTGCACCTAAGAACTCCCTTTTTTGCATACAGCGGACTTTTATTTTCCATTCTCTCTCATGAAACATTCCTCTCTGGGGCTCTGTTTTTCTTTTTTCCCCCTTTTTTTTACTCGTAACTCTGTCTTGCACCTGTGGAATTTAGGTTTGGCTCTGCTTTGGTCCTATTCAGCCCTGTGTTTGTAGAGGCTTGCCACTGTGTCCTTCTTCATGTCTGTGTGTTTTACTTGGGCTCAACCTGGTCTCTGAGGGAAGAAAGTTTTGGGGGAGTTCTGAACATCGATTACTTTAATTCTTGAAAAATTTGTTCTGACTGATATTCTTGGGAATAACATCATTTGCTGTTCTAGGCTCAGATCAGCTTGAGATGACTTCCCTCAAACTTTGATTAAATCATCTAAGCAGAAATGTCCAGCTGAGATGTTATCTAACACCTTAAACAACAAAGCCAACAAACAAAAAAGATTTCTTTGACTCCTAATAAATGGGAATAAATTTGCCTTAAACATTGCTTGACAGTTGCTATGCTCTGTGCTGCATCTCTGTCCCTCCCTCTTAAAAATAAGATCCACCACAATCCTAAAGTGGGTTTTGTTGCTTTTTGGAGGCATCACAGCACAGTAAACTGAGGGGCTTAGAAACGTCTGGACACTTGGTCACTATTTTGTGTACGTTGGTCTCTGGGTTTGTATCTGACTTTCCTAATGCTGGGGCTCAGGAGGTGAAACTGAAATGCATAGATTTCCTTTTTCAATGATGTCTGAAAAAAATAGCAGCTGCTGAATCCTTCCCTGCCCGTGTCCCCCGTGGTTATTTTGCAGTTAAACACAACATCTTCAGTTCTTTGGGGCCTTTGGCAGTGAACATCCTCCAGCTGGGACCAAGGGATGGAGCAGGGCAGCTCCATCCCAGCTGGGGTTAAATATTCCACAGCAGAAGCCCAGAGAGAGCCTGGGCTCAGTCTGGTACCAAACTGTTTGTTTGTGGGGGCTTCTTTGTATGCCTTTTGCTTTTCCATCAAAGGTAACTGTCCCCAGAATTCCATGTTGGGAGAGACTGTGGGGCTTGGGAGTCAGCGCTATAAATCCATTACAGAAATAAATGTTTTTCAAGAACAGTTCTCAGCGACTCTGTTGTTCTTTTACCTTCCCTGCAACAAGCCCATATTTAGGAGGTTTCTTAATCCTTGGTGTAAAGCTTTGAGCTCCTGCAATCTTGGGGCTATTAGGAGAATTAAACACTGGCTTAGATGTAAAATGATCCCAGTGCCTGCAGCCCTTGTCTGCTCATCTCTGCTCCAAGAGCCAGAGGTGACCACAGTGCACCTGACACACTTTTTGTTCAGCAGCTCTACATCTCCATTTCCAGAGCCAAAATACCAAGTGGGAATTGTAATTAGGTCAAAGAGAATTTCACAGCCACAGAAAATAAATGTAGAGAGGTCAGGAACAGATTTGGGAACAAGAACAACACTTCCAGACAAGTTCTTCAGCTTCCTGCACAGGGTTACATGAGGCATTACAATCCTTGACAGGACTTCCCTGAAAGAAGGGAAATGGTTGTTTTTTACAGGACTGACAGCAGGGACAGGCACAACCAATGGGAAGGAGCTTTGCAGAGAGCTTGTGATGCTCTGAGGCTTTGCCTTACTGGCTCAGTGACCACAATAAACTTTAATTTGACACCCTGTAGTACAAATCTCAGTCTGGTTTTGAAGCCTGGCAGCACCATCACAAGAAATTCATTGGCACCAGCTGTGGTGGGGCTCAAGAAAGGGCTCAGCAGAGGAAAATCAGCTTTCTCAGCCTTCAAAGGCATCTCAGCCAGACAAATGGAGCACCTGTGTTGCCTTTGGCAGGCTGGGTCCAGGGATGGAGGAAGAGGAGGCATCACCCTGGCTCTGGTTGCTTTGCTATCCTTAACCCAGTTCTTAGAACATGAAAATTCCCATATTCCCTCTTTGAATAGCTGCTGTGGTGTACTGGCACACGGGAATATCAAGTTGCAGGCACTAGTGCAGCACTGCATGAGCAACACATGAGAAAAATGAGAAGAAATTACTGATTTGTGATATGAGGATAAATCCTTGTGGGGAAAAAAAAGTAGCCTAATGACTAAGAGTAATAACAGAGAATCAGTGGGGTTAGGTTTTTTCCAACCTCAATTTCATCTTTTAGGGCAGGCTACATAGGGATACCACCCTGCTGATGTTATGAAGAACTTTGTGGGGAAAAGCTGGGGTGAGATGCACGGGAGCACTGCTGCTGCTCTGCCTCTGAAAACCCACCAGGGAGTTCTTGTTTGTACAGTCCTGTCCCTCTGACAACACTGCAACAGCCAAGTTAATCAAGTCCCTGCTTGTCAAAGCCTCAGTCAAACAGAAGATTATCTTGGTCACAAAGAATGTCCTGGAAACACACTCAGCCCAAGCTGATGAATGCACATCCCAGGGGGATGCCTGGGAGTGTTTGGGGCAAAATGTGTTTCCAGAATTAAATGTTTCATTTTCTCTTTACTTCTCATTCCTGAGGAGTAATCTGAATTAGCCATTAAATGGCTTTGTTTCTAGGATGTTCATTATACTTCAGTGTTAGGAGTGGTTTTCATTTCCCTCAGGAGAGTGACTTTGCTGGTGTTATGTCAAACCCTGACACTGGTGGTAGGAGCAGCTCAGCTGGTCCAGGGGCTGCACAAGCCTGGTGTAACTCTCAATCTGTCCTGCAGCCTAAACCTCATCTCTGGGGTCTGCTCCCGCTTGGCTGGAAAAGAATTTACTCCCCAGTGTTTGCAGGCATTCTCCTTCTGTGCTCACAATTAATAATGCAAGAAACAATTGGCAAAAATGGAGCAGCAGAAAGACTGGGACGTGAAGAGCAAAAGCTTGAGATCAATTATTTGTGGTGTTTGGGATCTCACGCTCGGCATATCACAAGAGCACAAAATAAATTGGAATTTGTCTCTGTTCTGAGACCCCAGGGGAGCTGAGTGGCTGCGAGTGGCTGCTCTGATCTCATGCATCAGGGACTTTGCTGTGGGTTGTATTTTCACCCAGAGTGGTGGAGACAAGGAAGGAATTAATAATGTCTATTTTTGCTGTCACACTGCTCATGAGGAGTTCCCAGAGCGTTCCAGGAAGATTGGACTCACAGAATCAGTAAGGTTGGAAAAGACTTCCAAGACCATCAAGTCCAACCTTTGGCCCAACAATATCATGTTACCTAAACCAGAGCACTGAGTGCCATCTCCAGTTGTTTATTGAACAATTCCAGACGTGGTGACTCCACCACTTCAACGCCTAACAATCCTTTCAGTGAAGAAATTCCTCCTGAAAATTGTATTTTTACTTACTGATATAAACCAGAGTGCATTAATATTCCTCCTGGAGCACAATATCCTTGTTCAGGAAGGGCCTTTCCCCATGGAACTGGAGCAGGAATAGCAGCCCGTGTGTTCAGGGCCCCAGAGCCCTGGGAATTCAGGCTCTGGGTGTGTGCACTCCTCCCCTTATCACAGCAATGCTGATAACGCTGCATCCCGGGACTGATGCTAGCGACCATACGAGACAGGCACTCCCTTTTTTTTCATTTTTACGGGATTTTTTGTAGAGTCAAGTGCCCTGGTTTTTGTCCATTTAGCATTCAAAGCCTGGCTTTGCCTTATCAGCCCTTTCCTCAGGCTCCGAGGACCTGCTGAGGCTCGAGGCTGTGTTCTGTGGTGTCCCTCGTGCTGCGGCTCAGCGGGGCTGTGCCCTGCGTGGGGACCCGGGCCGGGACACCCTGCTGCGCCTCCCCCGGAGCCGGGACAGTGTCAGCAGCGCCAGCAGCGCTCTGGGGGCTGCGTCTGGCAAGGAACAGATGGAAACGGATCAATGGCTGCTTTACATTGGGCATCGCCGAAGGATTTGCTCTCCCTCCCCATTAGGAGTGCGGCAGATCGGATGCAGAATCCAATTTTAGCGGGGAGGAAGCAACAGAGCCGAGCGAAATAGCCTCCAAAAATCTCGATGAACACAGAGTCACGCAGCAGAGGAGCTCCTCCCCGCCAGCCCCGACTGGGGGGTTTGTGCAGTGCGGGCAGACGGTGGGAAGGGAGCGGGTGAGCGGGTGACACCCCGGAACACGTTGGGGACACCGGGGCAGCCCTGAGGCAGGGAAAGGTTTGGTACCCAGGGGCAAAGTCGTGCTCGGAGAGTGGAGAAAAGCAGGCTGCAGTGAGCCAGAGCAGCCTGCAACACGTGAGCAGCAAATTCGCACCCGCAGGAGGAAGGAGGCCTTTGGAGATGGGAAAATAGCTGAGCCAGGCAGCGCTGGCCCCTGGAAAGCGCCGGGCTTTTCCAGCCTGCTCTTCGCAGGGGTGTGTAAAGCCAGATTAGCCCGGGCTGTAAGGAGGCATCCCGGGGGCATCCCGGGGGATCGAATCTCTCCAGCTCGAGGCGGTGCAGGGCTTTAGCAGCAGAGCACCGAGGACAGGGGTCTGGAGAGGGGTGAAGGGACACGCGGGACATCTGGGGAGTTATGGACTGGGACCGGCTTATAACTAATAATGCAAGAAACAATTGGCAAAAATGGAGCAGAAGAAAGACTGGGAAAGGAGCGAAAGCTTGAGATCAAGTATTTGTGGTGTGTTTGGGATCTCATGCTTGGCATATCATAAGAGCACGACATAAATTAGAATTTGTCTCAGTTCAGCTCAGTTTAGTGCTCCACCACACAGTAAAAACAAGGACGTCGTTTCAAGGTGTAAGCTGAGCTCAGTCAGGGTACAGGCTCTAAGCTCAGCTCTAGTCAGGACACAGGCTCTAAGCTCAGCTCAGTCAGGGCAGGGCTCTAAGCTCAGCTCCAGGCTCGTTCCTTTGCCCGGATCCCAGTGGACGCTCATCTGCTCACGGCTGGCCCTGCACCTCTGGCAGAGCAGGGGGAGCTGGAAGCAGGAACTGGGGATCTCCCACAGATTTCCCCAGACTGGGACCGAGGGCCTGTGGAAGGGGAATATATCTCTTACTGAGCTATCAAGTGAGACCTCCTCTGCCCCCAAATCTCACACTTTGGGGCGCTCTCTGGTCTATAAGGGTGCAATGTGTTATTGCAGCCCTCAGCTGCCCAGAGCAGCTGCCCCTGGATCCCTGGAGATGTCCCAGGCCAGGCTGGACGGGGCTTGGAGCAGCCTGGGACAGTGGAAGGTGTCCCTGCCTGTGGCAGGGGTGGAACGAGATGAGCTTTAAGGTCCCTTCCAATCCCAATTCAGTCTGGGATTCTGTGATCTCAAGCTTGGCTTTATGGCCCAGTGAGCCAAAACACCAGAGGAGGTTTAATTGCAGCCTGTGTATGGCTCGGTGGGAATGAGGGCAATAAATGACATTCACAGCCCACTCAGGCCTTCCTCCCTGTTCTCTTAATCTTTCCCAGATATCTGTTTCTGGCCCAGAGTAGCTCACTTTGCTTGTCTTTCAAGGGCTGGTTGATTCCTGTAAGTTTATCTGGCTGGGAAACAAAGAGAAACCTTCCAAGATATTTCACCTTTCTCCCTCTCTCCACCATCAAAACGTCCAATAAAGTTTTTCATTAACCTTACGACTTCTTCAGAATGAGAGCAGATTTCTGTGGAAATGAAGCTGAAGGGAACAAACAGCATCTGCTGTGCAAATATTAAATGCGGGCAGGAGATGAATAGACTTATCTTCTTTATCATGATTAGCCACAATTCTGCCTTGTAATTTTGGCCTATCACTCAAAAGAAACTGTAATCAGGATGTAATACATCCTACTGGCAAATTACAGCCATGCAGCTGTTGGAGGCAGCAGCTGAGCCCTTCAGCAATTTAAACTCAGTTTTATTACACCAGGGCAAGGCTCCAGTAAGTATATTAGTGACATGGTTTAAAAGTAGTAAGAGTTGAATGTTGTCCCACTGAAGTTAATGCCAACGTCAGTTTTCGTGGGAAGATGTGTTTTGCCAAAATCAGGAATCCAGCAGGTCTCAGGGGTGTCCTCAGCAGAGAGAGACTGTGAGAGCAAAGGAGCCGTGGTGAGATCAGCCCTAAGCAGAGGTGTGAACTTCTCACCGGGATTTCTGGGTTACTGCACGCCAAGAAAAGTTCCATGTGAGGAAAGTCAGATGAAATCTGACTGCAGAATACAGGGCCCAGACAAGATTTAAAGTGTGCTGTGGCAAAGTGTGAATTTTCAGCTCTCTTCTTGAATGTAGCAGTGAAGGGTGTGTTACCATAACAAAGAGCACCAGAAGTGTATTCAACTTAAAATGTCAGAGTTTCAATTTTGCTGAGTTCCAAACCAAGATAAAACTAAAAGTTGTTACAGTTCTTGAGAGCAAGAATCCTGCAAAAGTCCCTAAAATTTTATGCAAAAATTCCCAGTATTTTTTCAGACAAGAACCGTAACTCTTGGTCCTAAACCAGATTCCTATTACAAAGTCACAAATTATTCTGTGGGCTATTAGAAACACCTCATAAGAGTAAGAGAAGCACTGTTCTCTTTTCTAGATGCCAAGTGGCTCTTGGCTGTTTTGCAGTGGGAGGGTTGCAGTGCCCATATCTACGTGTCAATAATCCCTGCACTACCCAGACAAGCAGCTGTTTTCCATATCCATGTGCTGGCTGTCACCAGAGACCATATTCTGTTTGAGAATTATTTGCCTTTTTTCCCCCTAACACTTTTAGTTCAGTTGGAATGACAGGTTGATGAGAAACTTTTTGGGCTGAATCACAAAATTAGTTTTTAAGTCAGAAATCAGCACTTTCCTTCTCTTTTAAGCTGTTTTCCAGGAAGCTTCTTGCATCTGGCCATGTTTTCCTTCTAAAACACAAAGTTTCTGGAGAATCCCACTTCTGGATTCTCACTGGGTTGATATGGATACAGCTATGGAGTGATTTGATAGGCAATCTCAGTTGTGATCTGTAGAGAGCAGTCAGTTTATCTCACATCAGAGCTGTAAATCAGATATGCTACAACATTTATGATCTTTATCTCCCTTATTTAAGAGCTCGAACCTGTCAGATGAAACCATAAATCTGCCCCTTGCATCAAGCCTCTTAATATTCCAGTTGATGTTTGTTTCCAAAAACTCTCTGCCAACATTTCATTTTCCTCTCATACTGACACTTAATGCCTTAAGTGCTTGGAAAGATAAACACTGGCTTTAAGCAGTACAATCTCATGATCAGTTTATCTGAGGATTATTACACGGGTGCACAGAGGAGTCAGTCATAAATTGAGCACTTTTTGCCCTGGCTGCTGATTTAATTGCAGTGAATGGGGTGGAATATTCTGAGAATTGATGACCTGGGACCTAGAGGAGATTCAGCTTACAGTTTTATCCAGTTAAAACCTGCTGGGGTGGGATCCAGGTGAGGAGAGAAGATGAATTTTACTGGGGCTGAACTGGTGTCTTGCAGCTGAGCACAGCAGGACAGACCAAGAACCAGTGGCAAAAGGTTGAAGACAGATTAATTGAAACAACAAAGTAGACACAAACATTTTATAAGGGAAGGTGATTAACCTCTGGAAGAAATAAAACAATTGACTGATTCACCTTTTCACTACAACGCAAAGCAAGAACTCTTCAGTAGATGCTTGAATGAAACACCAGCAATTGGACTTAACAAATGGGAAATTCAACTGTCTGCAGTGCACAGATGATTAGATTTGATATCAGCTCCCTTATGAACTTGAAGCATCTTCCCCATCTCAGGTACAAGAGATGATTCAAAGTGCATTTTCACAGAGCTCAGTTGCATTTTCAGTGGCAAGGCAAAAGTGAGCCAGCTCTGCTCCAGACTGGGCAAAGAGCTGGGATAAAAATGTCTTAAGGTGTTAGAGGGATCCTAAGGCAAAACTCATCTCTCAGAGCCATGGGATTCTCAGCCTTAAATAAGGACACCCAAGCCTTTGTTTGCTGTAGTGCTCTTTTTCCTTTTCAGCCTCATTTTCAAGAGATTGTCTGAAGAAGGGTTTATGGTTTATACCAAATGCTACTTTCAGCACAGCCAGAAAAGCTGGAGTCTTCCAGTGGAAAAAGTATTTTAGAACTGATGTTGTATTAAAATAAACCAGCACAAGCCCATCCCCTTAAATGTAAACCAGGCAAGAAACCAAGAAAGTTTGATTTTAGTGCATGTTGGACCGAAATGTAGAAAAGAGTCTGCAAGATGTGCTGGGAAAGAGCTGTGAGAGATTAAAACAAGGTATGGAACTGGTCAGTGGCCCCCAGCTCTGCCCTCCTGCACCTGCTGCTCCCCAGACAAACAGCTCAGAGCCTGCCTGCACATCACCGAGTGCTCCTCTCAGCACACAAATAGAAACTGAAAGTCTCTGAACAGGATAAGCAGCAAGAAATAACAAATCCTTCACTCAACAGAGGCACAAACCAGAGCAGCCACTCCAGTGTCTGTCGAGCTGGTGAGGGGTTCTTGTTACACTCCTGCTCCACACACCTTAACTAGGACACTCCACTTGAGGCAGGAGGGCACAGTGCTCAAAAACAGAAGTAAAAGCAGTGAAATGTTTGCTAAATTTTCTGCCTTTTCCATTGAAGGCTTTCAACTGCTCCCAGCAAGTCGATCTCTGTTTGCAGAAAGAATGAGAGTTACTTACCCATCCCCTGGGCAGCACAGCAGGGCAGGGAGGAGGTGCTCACTGGTTACCTGCATGGCAAATCCTGTGCAAAATGATCATGAAGAAATGTCAAACTAAGCTCAGAAGAGTCCAGTTTGGGCAACTACCAATTAATTATAGCCCTGGTAATGCAACTACCCCTGATATCAGTGCACAGCTCTCAGCTTTCCATTCCACAAGGATATTCTTTGGTGAGTTTAAAATCTGCTTAGTGGAGCAAGTCCCCATTCTGCTTTCAGCAGCTTGCAGGCACCCCACACAGGCCAAAATCCTCCTGGGGTTTACCTTTGCTGGAAATGTAAATCCCAACAAAAAACAAAACAGCTTTCACTCTAAATTTCTTTTCCAGGCTTAACTGTTCCCAAGGCTGCTCCTGGTGACACTTCTGTGCCAGTCTGTCACTTATTCTTTTTATTTGGTTGCAACTTGTAAATCTGACCTGCAAGAGTGATCCAGCAATAATCACAGTGTTCCTTTTTGCTGGCTTCAGTATTTGAACTGAGTGCAGCTCTGCCTGTATGAGCAGGTTGTCAGAATTACCACCCAGTTACACAAATAATTCTTCCAAATTCTCTTTTTACTACATTATTTATACCAACAGATGTCAAGGCAAGAACACACTGGATTGCTTCCTGAAAACTGGTACTGATTTCAGTTTGGGAGTACATTCTCCTAATGAAAAACACTTAGAGGAGATGATGTTTTCAAAGCAACTGGTTCTGGCATGTTAGATGTTGAAAATAAAGATATACTTTTCTGTATCCTAAAAGAATTCCATAAAATTCACACATACTTGGGAAAACAAAAGATCTTTTTGTATGTGTGTGAAAATTGACCCATTTCTGGAGCAGGAAATTCAAGCTAACAAACAAATCTGCAATGAGGACATCGTTTGGGGACTTCTTTACTATGCAGATTCTCAGACCACTCATAGCAGTGATTTTTGAAATTCTTTGCTTTTGAAAGGTTCTTTGTGAGGGAAATGTGGTCTAGATGGAATCAGGGGTTTGGGAGCTGAAATAGAAAGAGTCCACTTTCTCATTAAACAGAGCACTTTTCATGTTCTAAGCATGAACAGACCAATACAAATCATAGATAGGCCTGAAATTCAGTATTTGAACCCCCAGGCAGATCTGTTTCAAGGGAAAGGAGGAAAAGACATCCACAGTTTGTGTTCAGAACTCGCTGAACACTGAGGGGACAGAGAGCTCCCATTCAGCAGCCTGAAGTTCGAGGTTGATTGGGGCATGAGATGGATTTGGGGTAAACCTCCATGGAACCCTGAAGATTCTCCACCTGAGCGATATGGGAGTACCCAGATTCTCCCAGGGACCTCTGGTATTTTCCAGGACAGAACTGGAGAACTCTTGTCTGTCTCCTCACACACTCACAGCTTCCCTGTGGCTGGGCACACTGCAGGTTGCTGCAGTGACTAATTAATGTGCCTCTGCAATTTACTTCATGCAAGGAAATGACAGCCACATCTCCTCTGCTGGTATCATCTGAGATAAGCTTCAGGACTGAAATTGTACCTCACTCTGCTTTCCTGCAGAACAAGAACCTTTTTACTCCACCAGGCTTTCCGGTCCAGATTATGTTTCAACAGTTACAAATGTGGTGTGGTGAAAGCATCACCAAAGAAAATGTCTCATAAATAGTAATAGGGTGCTGTGTTACCCTCTCACTTCCAGAGTGAAAGATGATTTCATTTCAGCAAAGAAGTGTAGAAGAAATGGTAAATATATTTTATTACAGGTCATCTGCTCCTTCTCTCTCTTCCTGTTGATTAAGAGGAGAGGAAAATAACAGACTCAGAACTGTGATTTTTTTTTTTTTTTTTGTTGTGCATTCACAGCTTTATGTTGGATTCAACAATATAAATTATTACTGAGCTACATCTGTTAGAGAACACTGTCCAGGTAAAATCAGCTTCTACTGCCTCCTGTTCAGATGAAATCAATAGGCTTTTTGCCACCATTTTTACAGGCCCAGATATTGCTGTAAAATGTAAGGGCAAAATATTTGGACAGGCAGACACATACGATGTGTCTGTGCAAACTGAAGCCAAAGCTTTTCAGCCTCCAGCGAGCTCGTGTTCTTAACTGGGTATAAAAAGGAAGGATAATTTGATTCAGAAATAACATTATCTTTGCTCCACCTCCCCTCACACCAGAAGGTGCAGTTGGTTTCACCATCATTAATCAAAGCAGAGAGCACCAAAGATCCACAGGCAGTGCTGCAGAGCCCCCCTGCTCCGCTGGTTACAAACAAGCTCCGACTGATCCCGAGCACAGGCCAGGTGTCCTGAACTGGTTTCCAAGCAGTGACTGCTGCAGAGCCTGGGGAGCATCCTGGGGATCTATTAAATGGAAATGGTGTTTCTCTGCAAGGTCACCAGGCCAGGATGTCCGAGTTGGTGAGATCAGGAAGAAATGATCCCTAAAAGGAATGTGTTCCACTGCTCTGGCACTGGCAGCTCCATCACTGCAGTGTGGTTGCCTTTTTACCCCTCTCTTCTGTGTGACAGTTTTATGTTAACTTCAGGCTTAATCTGACAAAGGGCCATCCCCACTGGTGGGATTGCTCTGTAGCTGCAATGTCCTCTTTGATGCAGCTCCTTGAAAAGTGTCCTACATGAGGAAGCTGGTTTTGAGGTTAACTGAAGAATGTAGAATGATGATGGGTTTTGTTTTCTTCAGTCATCAATCTTTGCCTGAGGAAGGCTTTAAAGAAATCAGTATTTTCTATATTTGCCTTCTAATATTTCCTATATTTCCCTTCCCAGTGATAAAGGGAAGGACATCCAGCGTTCCTGTACTTCCCATACACCTGGACATCCCAGTGTAGCAGAGGACAAATGATGGCACAGGCTGGATCACCTTCCTGTCCAGCTTTTATTCCCTTTGGCTCCCACATGGATCAGTGAGGAGAGGCAGCTGAATTCAGAGGACACAGTCAGAGCCTCTAAATTAGCATTTAACTTTTCTCTGGGTGCAGTGCCTGTGATAATCTCTTTGGACACTGATGTGGTCAGGGATCAGTTAGGGATCCCCAAGCTGCTGAAGACACATGAAAATAAAAGTTCTCAACACAGTTCCTCAAAATGAACTCCTCATTCAGGAGCTCATTCATACTTGGAGATGCCTCCACAACCAAGTGTGTTTTCAGTGGAGGACACAGCACTGGTTACATGAGGCAGCCTGACAAAGAAAGAAACCAAGAAAGAAAAACTGACCCCACAAGCAAAGATGGTAAAACAGAAGATGAAAGGAAAGTTGGTTTCAAAGATAAAATCTTTCAAAGGCTTTTAGAAATGCAGGTGAGGAGAGGAGACTATTTGGAGTTGACTAGAATATTTTTAGTGAGAACATGAATTCAATAGCCACAATTCTCTGTGTCTCCAACACACTGGGACGTTTCACATTAACGTTTATGAACAGTCATATATTTTCTCTCTCACTGAAGCATTTTCCTGCTTCTATTTTCAGAGCCCTCTGGAGTGCCCAGATAACCCCCCTCTGTAAGTCAATCCCAGCAGGAGACTATTTAATAAGACTCTTTTTGAGATAAAATATTTCTACAAAGGTGGAAATAATGCTATACCTACAGCCCCTTCCAAAGGAAGCAGAACAAGAGGATTTCGATGTGGAAAAGCCCTTTTTGATCATTCCAGTCCCTTTCTCTTTACTGCAGGACACGGCAGTGACAGAGGTATGTGATACATGAGTATGGCAATCACTGAGACTCATCTGCAGACCCCTGAATTTCATTATTCTGTTCCACACCATTCCCACTGACCCTGCAGTGTCCTTGTACCTACTCTGACCTGTCTGGGTGGTGTCAACTTAATTTGGTTGCTAAAGGACCTGAACAAGAGCTGGAGCCTGTGCTACAGCTCCTCTGTTTGCCTTCCTGCACCTCTCAAAGGCAGGGCAAGGAACAGAGGAACCTTCTTTGTCTGCTCCAGTTTAACAGAAAATCCTCTCTTGGTGTCTCCTCATGTGTCTAAATATACTCCTCTCTTGAGTGGGCCTGCATGCAACATAAAATCCCTTTCTGGTAGGGGCTTTCATTTTATTCTGTACCACGGAGACCTGTCCTTGTTCATGTAAGGCACTTGGGTAATTGAGCTATTAATTTATTTGTCATGTTGATTTTGGGCATGTTCTCTCCAGCCTTCAGAATTAATTTTCTTAAAAGCCAGCAGGAAACATTTTGACACCTCCCCTCAGCAGGTGTTTATTTCTGGCTTTTTGGTGAGCACCCAGCTGGTGCTGGTGTGTGCCTGTGGCAACCAGGGCTGCTGGGCTCTCCTGGGACTTGGGCCTGCTGCCCCTCTCTCTCCAGCTGTGCCCTGCACTGAGGAGAAACCTCAGCCCCCATCAGATGGGCAGGCTGTGTCAGACAGGAAATCTTCAGCCTTTCATGTCCCTTCAGGGGCAGGAAAATCAACAGAGCAAAAAATGGTCAAGGTCTCCAGCAGCCCCAAGTACCAGAAAACAGGAACTGGAAGTGTTTTCAGTTTGTTCATCAATCCTGCTCTCTGCCCCATACACCCACAAGATAAAAGGACAACAGGACATATATTCTATATTGACTGTATATTCTATATTGACTATATTTCTATATTGACTATTCTATTTTGACTGTATTTCAAATGATGAAAGTTTTTAAACACAGCCAAAACTTCAGAAAATACTCATCATTTAGAGAAAAACAAAAAACACAAGAAGTTGTGATGCTTACAACAAAGCAAAATATTTTTTTACACATCTAAACCATTTTGTGTTGACTTTGATACACTGTTTGTATATGTATAAGAAATTTTATCTTACCACTGATGTTTCTTTTATTGCTAATTCTTCAAATAGCAAGAAATAACAAGTATTATAAAAAAAATGTAAACTATTCAGCTTATCTTTTTTTTCTTCCCTGCTAAACTGAATTGACATATTCCCAGGAAAGATTTTAGTTCTGCAAAATCAGCATGTCCCACAGAATTTTTGTTCCATAGGGAAAATTTTATCTACCTGCATCCGGTAATTGTTCTATTTTTCACCTCAAAAAGACCTCAGTTGGGTCAGATCAGCTTTCCTATTCTGGTTTACATTTATTTCCAGCAGGAAGCCACATCTGTCAACAGCTGAGTATTCTGCTGGCAATTAGAATCCCATCCAACATGTGATAGCTTTTTCTAGCATGCTGCACGAATGGAAAAAGGACATTTTGGATGAATTGGAGGTATTACTATGAATGTGTGGCACACACTAGGCATTGTTGATTTGCCATGACAATATCTCCATGGAGATTTCTAAAATACCTTTTCCTGGTTAATGTTTTCACTATTGATCAGAGACTCATTCAAGACCCCAAAATTTGGTGTTAATATGGGTATCCTAGGGGACCTGGGTTCCAAAGGAAGTACAATTAGCTTGGATGCAATTTTCAGAGATTCACAGAATATCCTGAGCTGGAAGGGACCCTCAGGGATCACCCAGCCCAGCCCTGGCCCTGCACAGACACCCAACACCCCCACCCTGGGCACCCCTGGCAGCGCTGTCCAAACTCTCCTGGAGCTCTGGCAGCCTCGGGGCCGTGCCCATTCCCTGGGGAGCCTGGGCAGTGCCAGCACCCTCTGGGGGAAAATCTTTCCTGATATCCACCCTAAACCTGCCCTGGCACAGCTCCAGCTGTTCCCTTGGGTCCTGCCACAGGTCCAGAGAGAAGAGATCAGTGTCTGCCCTTCCCCTTAGGAGGAAGCTGTAGACTGCAATGAGATCTTGACCACTCCAATGTTTCTGTAACTTCCCTTCCCTTCCCTTCCCTTCCNGCCCTGGCACAGCTCCAGCTGTTCCCTTGGGTCCTGCCACAGGTCCAGAGAGAAGAGATCAGTGTCTGCCCTTCCCCTTAGGAGGAAGCTGTAGACTGCAATGAGATCTTGACCACTCCAATGTTTCTGTCCCTTCCCTTCCCTTCCCTTCCCTTCCCTTCCCCTAAAAAAATAGATATTGGTTGTGATTATTTTAAATGCTCAGGTGTCATTCTCTCTCTTTTTTTTCCTGCCTCTCTGATTTTGCTTTATTGCCAGGAATCCATCCACTCCAGGAGTTCTGTGATTTTGATGGACTCTAAGAAACTGAACTACTGTCTTTTGTTACACAATTTAATTCTGTTTGCTTTTGGAAAGGTTTTAGGATAATCTGCCTGCTGACCTTGGCTTGAGCAGAACAAAACACCCTGTGTGCTGCAGGGGGTCAGTGTTGTGGCATGGGAAAGCTCCTCTCTGGAGCTCTCCTGCAGTGGGGAAAGTCTTGGGGCTGCACTGTGCTGTGTGCTCTGCACACAAACTGTGCAAGGAAACAATGAGCATTATCACTAATGAATTCATCTCCATTTTTTCCCTTTCAGCACAGATTATATTTAACAGCTATAAAGCCAAAACAGCTGTAGGTGAATAACAGCAGAGCTCAGAATGGACTCAGGCCCTAAAAATGTCACTCAAAGCCTTCAGACTGGCAAAGCTCCCTGCTCCCTCTCCATCAGGGATGGTTGGCAGGGCTGCCACAAACTGCTCCAGTTCTCTGTGGCTCGGGATGGACTGAGCTCGCTGTGGAATGACTTTCTGGGAAGCCTCTCCCTTGTTTATTGCAGTTCCTTGTTTTCTGGAAGAGACTCCGGGACTGTTCTGGCTATTGTGAACGTGACCTCAGATGCCTTAGTTGTTATTTCTCTGGCTGGGAGGATTTAGCAGCATGGTTCAGGGACCAACAAAGAATGTTCCCAGTTAGTGTGAAATGTTCACCTGGTGCCTGTGTCAGTCCAAGTGCCCAGATGGAAATGGATAATAAAATTCATGACACCAGAACACAACTCACAGAGAAAAAGTGTTGAAATAGTTAAGGGAAATGCACGATGGCTTCAGGCCACACAAAAAAAAAAATCCAGAAAACTCAAGCAAATTTACTATCAGGGATCATTTCTGTTTCCCCAAAGCAGCTCAGTCTGGAACTTCTAACAATGAATCTCCAGGATCTGCTGAGCTTCTCCTTGCTGGGACAAAGAATTTAAACTATTTCAGGCCTGACTTCAGGCATTTACTACCAGGGCGTGTTTGGCAGGGGCCAGCTGAGGGAATCTTCCTAGCTCCCTCTTCCACCACAGCTGGAATGTTTCACAGCTGCTTTCCCTTTTAGTGATATCTCATTGGATTCTTGAGTCCTTCTGTGCTTCAGGAAGAATCCTTTGCAGTGATTTGCCCTTGCAGCTGACTTCCCTGATGGAAGGAACAGGAGAAATGAGTGCCCTGATGTTCTCTGAGTGCCTCTGTGAAAGCACTGCTGCTTTTTCCAAGCCTTTTCCCAGGCTGCTGGGGCAAGGCCCTGGTTCTGGGATCATTAATAGCAGAGCTCTGCCCTGCTGATCTGCCAGAAAGACCCCCTGGACGTGGATCAGACACCGGCTCGGGATCGTGCTTCTGGTGAAATGCTGAGTGCAGGACACAGCCTTCCCTCTCCCTTTCCAGTAAAAATGCTGGAGCAGTAGCTGCAGGAGAGGCCTCATTAGGACAGAGACTTCTGATCCAACATAAACTTCTCATCACTTTTTAATCCATTCAAACAGGCAAGTTTGCTTGCTCTGGATCAGTGCTCTGTGTGATGTGATTCTGTGTCATGACTTTTCTGAGCTGGCACAAGGAGCCCTTAAGCTGGATTTATTGTTTTGTTGAATCATGACCTCAGGGATTTGTGAGAGAAATGAACTGCAGCCAAGTGCTGGAGATTTTAAGGCAGTTTACAAGTGGAACTTCAGTCAGGCTGAAGCCAAGAGCAAATCTCTGTATTATTTTTTGAAACAAACTCGCTTGATTGCTGAAATGTGAACTTTCTGTGAGAACATATGGACCAGGTTTGGTGTGGCTTGAATTTGTGGCCTGAGGCTTCAAGGAGAGGATATCCATTCTTTCAGAATGATGGAGAGCCCATCCCACCCTCCTTTGGGATGGGGGCTGGAGCAGGCTCAGGATCCTGAGCATCCTAAACTTTCCCTCCCCCTTCTCTGACAAAGCCACTCTGCAGTGTTTCTGCTCCACTGCTGCAGCTGATGCTCCCACATTTACCCTGGTTCAAGCACGAGGCAGGAAACACTAAAATGCTCCTTGCTTTGGAAAAGGTTTCTTTAATCCTCCTGTGGCTGCCACTTCCAGCCAGTGACTAAGTAGTCAGAGCTGGATAAAAGCCACTTCTCCCATCTCTCCCCCAGGTTCTTTTCCAAGATATGTTAAAGGCCCAAGATCCTTTCTACTGCACTATGGAATATTTTGGAAGATGAAATATAATGTGGCTTATATAAAACTGCAGGATGCAGAACACAACCCCATTCAGATCCAGTCAAAGCTTCCCTGAATATTGACATCCTTTGGAAATTTTCAATTTTTTTTCACCAAATTTTCAGAATCACTAAACCAACTGAATTACTTTTTAATGTTAGTTTGATTAAAATATTAATTTTCTTTCAACCAATAAATTATCTTAGCCAGAAAATAATTTGCATTAGTTGAGCATATGGGTTGACTCAAAGACAAGTTAATTACAGAACACAGTGCAGAAAACCTTTGCCGACTTGAAGGAGACTGCTACAAAAAGGAAAAATTAAATAGGTGTTATCTCCTTTTAAATTAAATTGCCTGTTACAGGGGATGTACTTTATTCAACAGAGTGAATAAAGAAACAGTCATGAAATGGAGTCTAGGAGAAATGAGGAAGGAAAAGAGAAAATGATATTGAGAAGGCACTGGGAGAAAAAGAAGGAAAAACTACAAAATAAAAGGAGAGAATGAGGGTTTTTTTCTATATTTTTCAGAAGGTCCCAAAGGAACTGAGGTAACACTGAGAGATGCAAGATGGAAGAAAACAGGACTTAACCTACACTCTGCTGGGTTAAGAGAATTTCTGCTGCAGCTGCTGCAACTAAGTCAGAGCTGGGCTCTGATTTACACCAAGAAAAGAAAGTTCTTAACCCAAACAATTCCTACCCATGTACCACAGACTGCCCTGTAATTGTCCTTGGGAGCAGGACAAAGCCAAGGCCACAGCCTGACACACCAGGCTGAGCCTTGCTTTCAGCTCAGGATATCTTCATGCACAACATATAATTTCAAATATAATATAATTCATATAATTTAAACACTGGGATGATACAATTCTGCTGTCTGTGATTCCTTCCAGATTTATATATGTGGATATTAATTATGTAAATAAATTTATCATTCATGTAATAACTACATATGGTCATGAATATAAACATGGGAGTCATGCCAAAGGCCAGGGAGAGGCTCTGCTGAATTTCAGAACAAGACCTTCTGGTCCCATTTCAGTCTGACAAGAGGCTCTCTCTGATAGCATCAGAGAAGTCTTGGTGCACATTAGAGCTACATGTTCCAGTATGAGACCATTCAGAACTGGGAAGCATTTCCAGGCTTGACCTCACAGGTGAGAAAATGGAATTCCCCCAGAGAAGAAGAAAAATGCAAGGTAACTTTTCCCCAGCCTTGTGTGCAGTGCATGCTTGCACAGAGCCCAGTAATTGTCAGGGTCATTCTCTTTAATCTCAGTGTACAATCCATCTCCAAAACCCTACAGGATCTGAAATGCTTTGTGCATGAATTCAGATCAATCTAATGAATACCAGGCTGTCATCTGTGTTTCCTGACATTGCTTGTGCAGGATAGAAGATTATAACATCAGAGTTATAATTATGTTACCAAAAGCCTTGGATTTAGTGAGTTAGTTGGGTACCTGCAATTTACTCTCTCACTGATCATTCCTCATTCAACCTTTTATTTATCCCATATCTGGAAAATGCACAGCACATGAACCAAACACCAGTTCACATCCGATCTCCCTCCAAAAGCTTTGTTTGGTTTGATTGATTTTTGAATATACCTCCAGCTCTAGGTCACACCAGCTGTGGCAATGACAGCTCTTTAGAGTCATTTCAGTATCTCTCATAAAAAGGGATTTAAGTCCCTGCTTCTCACAGTACATCAGTTTTACTGTCTGTGTGAAAGGTTTGGACGTGGCAGATGTCAGCCAGCCCTGCTCTAAAGCATTATTTGGTCATAGGTAAGCAAAGGAAACTGTTCCTGTAAATATCTGGAGATTTATGGAGGTCTAGGAGTGCAGTGCTTCTGTTTTATACAGTGAATCAGTACATGTTTATGGCCCAATCACCACACAGACACAGCACTTTTAAAGCCTTTCCAAGGCATTTCACACCTTTGGATTGTCCTGTGTGTGGTAGGGATGAGCTCCAAGAGAAAACCTGTAATTGCCACATGTTTTCATGGCTCTAAAAGATTAATACATAATCCTATAACCCCGGTTTTGGATGACATCTGTAGATGCACTGTCCTACTTAAGCTCCACAAATCAAGAATATCTTCATAATTAATTCTTTGGAAAGAATAAACTGATTCACAGATGTCATTAAGGGCATAATTTAGTGTAATGAACCATCATGACAAGATAAAACCCAGCCTGGCTCAGAAATTATTGCCAATTTGCACCTGAGTCTAGACTTTCCTGGTGTCTGTACTGGCAAGGCAATGTAGGCAGGGGTTTGGGGCAATATGGGGAGTTTTCTGTGGGAAGGGCAGGTCTGAGCTCTGCACCAAGGGGGCTTTCATTGGCCTTGGGTGCACTGGTACTGAGCACATCAGGTACTTTCAAAAGGACCCTGACCTGTCCCACAAGGATAGAGGGAGACTTTAGATGTGGAAAGCTTGAGGAGCCATGCAGGAAATTTGTAGGGGTTTTTTTGTTGGTTTTTTTTACAAATCCATCTTGTTCTAAAGGAATTCTGAACATGAGCAATCTACTCAGCATATAAGGACTCTAACCTAAAGCAGGGACATCCCTCACCCAAACAGTGCTCAGATGTTTAATATCAGAGAGCTGACTCACTAAAAATCTATTCAAGAGCAGGTGACAAAAAAGGCTTTCCAAGCCAGTCTGTGTCAAACTGGGATGTGCTGGCCAGGCAGACCCAAAGCCAGTGCTGCCAAACTGGTGCCAGTGCTCAGAGCAGTGCAGGATGCTGGGGTGGATCTGCTGCCTGCCTTGTTTACATGCTTCCTTCACTGCTTTCCTTTGCTCCACAAGCAGCTTTACAGAATGCCTTTGGGACTTTCTTATGTCTGAGCAGTGCCAGAGAAAAGCAGAATTGGGGAGGTCTTGTACAGCATCAAAGTCAGAGCAGAGCTGAGGAAACAGAGCACTTTAACCCTAATTTGACACATTATTAAATTCAAAAAGGACAAGGGAAAAAACATCCTCGTGAAAGGGGACCATAAGGAGCCTTTCTTCCTCCACGATTTGCCAACTCTAAATTAGTATTCTGTGCTCTCTGAAGGAGGAATGGGTTTTTTTTGTGCTGTACTACTTCAAAATGGCCCTTCAGAAAGTGTTTCTCAGCATGCAGGGAATAGCTGAAGGTCTTGAAAGAAAAGAGTGCATTCAAACCAGCACTTTGCCCTTGCAAAGATTTTGGCTTTCTATGACCCCAGTCCTCCCATTCTTTTACAACTACTATCCAAAAAGAAATATTTTCATCCAGCTGGCCTCCCCTGTAACAAAATAAGCCAGAATCTTTGTGTTAATTTGCAAACTGGGCGCTTCTCTGGGATTTGGGCACTCCCAGCTGCAATTTATTCCTTCATGTGACATTTATTCCCAGCACAGGGACGCTGGCAAGGGCTGCAGCAGGCCTGGCTCTGGCCAGGGCAATGTGGGCACTTGCCAAGAGAGCCACGAGCTCCTGCCGTGGTGGAAGGGCTCAAAAGGCCACTGCAAGGGGCTGGAGGGAGAGAAGTCCTCTGTTCTTGCAACCCAGCATCCTGCTGGCAATGGAGCCATGAGCCCTTTCCCCAGGGATATCAGCTCAGCTCTTTGTGTAACTCTGTCTCTTTCTTCTGCCCTCTCACCAGACAAGGGACTCCACGCCCAGACTAAATGCACAGAGTGGATACCAGAAACCTTGGATGGATACAAGTTCCAGCTCATTTCCTTTGCTTTGATTTAGTTTGACATCAGGTCTTTAATTCGTTATAACCTTTAAGTTCTTTTACAAAATTAAATCATTTTCTTATCAGTTACTGATCATTTTCTTATGTTCCTTCCCGGGGAGATTAAGTGAGATAGTATCTGTAAGCACTTTGAAGATGTTAAAGTGCTTATTACTGGATTTGAAAAGTCAACAGAATCATAAAGTTACAGGGTAAAAATATATATTAAAAAAGAATAAATCCCAGACACCACTCCTGACTCATCAACACAGCTGGATGCTGAGTCCTCCTGACCCTGGATCATGTGCTGCTCTTTATCCCACTGTCCAAATCCCACTGCCTGCCCAGGTGAGGAAAAAAGGGGGCATCATCTAATTCAAATTCCCAGTTTCATCCTAAAGAAATCCCCTGGGATCCAAAGCTTGCTTTCCTCGGAGCAGAAAGGGAATTTTACCTCACCAGTTTCTGGCCTTGCATATGTAGGCAGACAGCTCTGGTTTCACAACTTGAACATCCTGGGCTACAAATTACAGCCTGATTCAGATGCTGCTTCATATGTGGCTCATCTGTGCCTTCTGCCAGCCCATGAATCGCTGGGAGTCAGGCAGGGCAGGGCTTGGAGCTCCAATTTAACCTCTTAGTGCCTGGCAGCCAACGCCCCGAGGGAATGGAAAGGAGGTGCAAAGTGAAGCCCTTCCAAATTCAGGTCAGGAAGAGTCATAAGGACACAGAGCACTGGACAGATGGATTTCCCTGTTCTCCAGTCCACAGTAATTGAAGAATTATTGTGCAATTAGTGGCAAAATCATACAGAGCAGACAATGGATTCAGGGTAGATGTTAACATCAGGGAGGGGATATTGAAGGTGGTGAAAAGGAGGTACCACGATGTCACTTGGTTTATGTCCCTTTGTCTCCTGGACATAGTCAGTCCTGGGGAAAGGAATATACTCTGGAATAGGCAATTCTGAGTGAATTGCCTCCACTCAGCAGTTTTTGCAGCCGGGCCTTTGAGGGCTCCTGTAATATGAATCCTCCATCACCTGCACTGCACTGACCTCTGTATTTGTATTTTAAAAACTTGTTTTCTTCTCAGAAGTCTCCCTCTTTGCTTCTCCGGAGCTTCTCCTCAGCCTTGCCACCTTGGAAAGACCTCAGTCAAACCCAGCAGAGAAAGATTTGGTTTTCATTGCTCACATGTGACGTGTCTTGCTGACCTTTTGGTGCATCTGTTAACCCTGGTCACCCTGACACTTCAATTTCCCCAAACAGAAAGGAGGAATGAAAAACCAAAGGGTTTCATCTGCAAAGCTTCCACCTCTGAACTCAATA
This sequence comes from Promerops cafer, assembly GCA_013398275.1. Taxonomy (NCBI): domain Eukaryota; kingdom Metazoa; phylum Chordata; class Aves; order Passeriformes; family Nectariniidae; genus Promerops; species Promerops cafer. Next base: position 2,941,768 of record VZSE01010539.1, on the reverse strand, counting down.
AAACAATGTTTAAATTGAAGGAGTTAATAAATATCAGAAGCCTTTTTAGACCTCAGAGAAGTGCAGAGAATACAGCAAAGGAACAGCAGTGTCTGCAGAACTGTGATTCAGATTTCTTGCACCTTCTTTACAGAGCTTTTCTTGAGTATTAGTTCTGTCCCTTGTGCTTCTCTGACACTGAGCCAAGCCTGCTCAGCTAATGCTTTTACAACTCAAAGAACCTATTTTATCTGATTCTTTTTCAGCCACTTGAAATTAGGGTTTGAAACTGCTCTTACAAAGAGCCATCTGAACTGATGAGAACATGAAAAAATAGCTCAAGTGCCTATCAGAGAAATATCCTGACTGTCAGCTGCTTCTGGGGAAGAAACGACTGCAAGAGGAAGCACCAAGAGCTCTTTAGCCCCCTTTTTGCTTCTAAACAGGAAATTGTGTGAGCATGGTTTGAGGAACAAAGTGGGGAGAGCTGAGGTGTGAATTCTGCTAAACCCCAGAGGTGGTGGGACTGAGCCTGCATTTCAGCTGAGAAAAATGCACAGAAGGGGATTTTCATTGATCCCAAACACAAGGATAGAACCAGCAATTCAGCACCTTGTCTGTGTGCAGCAAAAGGGAAAAGAGCAGGGAAGGTGTTGTGTCTAATTCTCCATCACTGGTAGGAATAAGGAAAACAGCTCTGGTAATGTGCTGTCTCTATGGTAACTGTGCAACTGTGCACTGCGTGGATTTGCTCTCTGCTTTTTGCACTGCACAGGAAATACCTGTGTCTTCTGTATGAACTCCAGCATCTGTGGATTTCACTGACTTCAGACAGGAAAGAGTATAAGATGTGAAAAAAAAACTTGGAATTGTCTTATTTCAGATTTCAGTTTTGGAGCTGGACAGCCAAAAAAACCTAAAAATTAAATAGGTTCTTATCAGTGGGAAAACAATGAATGGGAGAGAAAAATTCCCTCCAGTGAAAAGGCCTTTTATAGGCAGGGGAAGAATTTTTTTTGTAGTGTGTATTAGAGCTGTGTCTCCTTTCTCTTTCATATGCCCACTGTGGCTCAAGCGTGGCTCTAAGGAGAAGGTGTAGATTTTGTTTCTCTGAATGATGATTTCTTCCAGGCATTATCCAAAGCCAGAGTGCCTTTGCCTCCAGCTTGTCATGTTCATACTTGAGTTTTCACTGGATCTTTTTGGCATTCAGACTTCTGTAGATCTGGCCCCAAGGAAAAGTTTTGGATCTTTCAGCTTGGATATTTCAGCTCCTCAGCACTTCAGCTCTTTTTCCTGACACAAGAGTGATATTTCATGTCCGTTTCAGAGTGCAGAGGTGGAAGGAGAGGGTAATGTAAAACCACAGGTTAAAAGCAGTGACACAGATGAACAAAAGTTCTCCTATCCCACACTCAACAGTGGCTGCAACATTGGCCTTTTGACCATGCTTTGGTTATTTGCTTCAGTGTCCACTTCCCCTTAGAGACAGAGTCTCTCCTCTTTCTCAGTTCCTCTCAGAAACTGCTCCTGTCCCAGGCTGCCTCAGTCATTTCCAGTCTGTGCTTACACAGAAAAAGGGGCTCAGCACAACATGAATCCTGGAAGGTCAGGGGTCTTCTACCTCTGATAACTTCCCAAGACTGAAACATGAAAGTAGCCCAAAAACAAAAGTGAAAAAGAACAAAAAATGATTATGTTAAGAAGCACTGACTTCACAGCAGATTCATTTGCAAGGGGGTTTCCTACTTTTTTTTTTTCCATTGAAATACAAGGAAATAAAAAACCCCCATTAATCTGCTTAATTTACTCACATCCTGAAACCATTAATAAAACCATTTGGGAAGCCCGCTGAAAGTGATGTTGTAATCTCTTTTTAATTCTTGTAACATCTCTGGAAAATATCACAGTGGGCTCTGCTCTGGGTTCAGGCACACAGAGTGGCTGCAGCAGCACAGCACAGCAAGTCCTCCCCAAAATCCTAGGAATGCTTCATTCAAGGTACTGAGCTGAAGTCTGCAATCATTCTTGTGCTTATCACAAAGAGCTTTACGTGTCTGATGTCCTTTTTTCAAGGAATGGGTGGCCTCAGCTGGCTCCAGCATTTATAACTCACATTTTTGCTAGCAACAGTGGGAAGTTAATGCAATTTTCAAAGATTTTAGGTCAAGTTCATCCATGTTTGATGCATTAGGGAATGATCTGGCCCGTTCTGTGCATCTCAATTTGTCTGACTGCTTAAAACAGCAACTGTGCCTGTGTCCAAGCAAAGAACAGGACTTACACAGTCAAACATATGTAATTTGTGGATTTTACTGCACAATGAAAATGCAGTGGCTTTGTGGCTGTGCCCTGGTGTAAACCAATGGGGTTTTACTGTGACTGGCTGGAGCTCCCTGTAGGTGCTGCACTGAGAGGAGCCAGAGTGGGAACGTCAGCATGGCTGGGGTGCTGAGAACACTGGAATTTTGCCTGTTTGCTCTGAGCTGTGCCTTTGTGTTGTTTCCCACTCCCAGTCCCGGGCCTTGTCCTTTCTACTCCTGCCTCCATCCTCACCCACTGACACTCTCCACCTTTCCACTTCCCGCTTTTTCAAGCTCTGCTCACACATCCTTTAACAGCAGCAGCAGCTTTGCTCTTCCTTCCAGCCACCCTCCTACTTCCTGTCCCATCCTTCCTCAAATCTGGGGGTTTGACCCCAATTTCCCTTCTGATCCCTTCCTGCACACATTTCTTTGTTTCCTGAAATGTTGGTCCCGCTTTGCTGTTTTCCTCTTCTTGTTTGACTGCTGAAGGGAGCCTGTCCAGGAATGTCCCAGGAGCTCAGACCACATGAAAAATGTGACAAATGGCAGCTGGTGGAAGAGGGCAGATAAGGCCCAAGCACCAGCTGAAGGATGAGTAAAATGATTTTGATAAAAACACACACAGGTCACAGAAGTGAAGAGATTTCACGCTCAGAGCAGACTGAAATCAAGATGGGGAAGAAAGTCTGGTAAATTTAGCTAATGTTGACTCAGCTGATGTCCCCAGGGTGATCCACTAGATCTGCTTTACAGTTTCCACAGGCTGCTGTCTCATATTTGAGTCTGTATTGAAAAAAGCTTTCAACCACAAAAAAACCCAAACACCCCTCACCTGCCACTTTCCCCTCAAAAAACACTCCAGAGGGTTTTTGTGCAAGTGTTCTCTAGTCTGTGCTCTGTGCTGAGCCTTCCTGGGAGAGATGTGGTTCCAGGAGCCACTGATCTGTTTCAGGTACTGGCTGACCAGCTGGAACTGGGAAGAACAAGCTGGAAATGCTCAGCTGAAATCCTCATTACTGAGTGTTTGGCAGAATTATGAGCATTCATTATTTGAAGCCAGTGATAAATGCCAAGAAAAGCTGAATTTCTAGGATTGCCTATTAAAGTGCCTCCAATGCCCACATCCCAGAGCGGGAATGCACGTCAAAATATCTGATTTAATTACTACATCTGATATAAATCAACACAAATATTTTTAAGTAGATGCTGTAAATTTTAAATAAAATACACTAAATCCTCTCCCACTTTACTCCTACAAAGAGCTTTTAAAGTTTTCAAACCTCCCACAATGTCCCTCAGACAGGCTGTGTGTCCAGTGAGACCCAGCTCACTCAGGTGAAACACAGAGTGCCTTTAGAGAGCACAAAGCAGCAACTGCTTATTAAGGATATCAGCCCAGGAATAGCATCCATTTGAACCACAAGGAGAATTCAGGTCAAGAGAATGTAATTATCCAAGTTGGAGTTTGTCCAGGTTACCTGGATTACCACTGCTATAAAAAGCAGAGTGGGACCATCAGTGAGTGATTAGGAGCTGTGTTTAGCAAGGCTTTGGAAGAGCCTAATGTGAATTAGTGTTCATTCCAACCAACTTTTGGTATGAGTTGTGCATCCATTTCATTAAAATCTCCCCTTTATGCCATGGCATTCAGCTGCGGCTTTCTGGCCAGTCACAACAGTGTGATTTTTTTTTTCTAAACATTCTGTGAAAAAAAATTGTATATCATTAAAGTCTCCTGTATTAGATAAATAATAAAAACTACTAAATGTTAAAACACTGGTAAGTAGTCATCTTCTGTGTTTTATTATTGAGTTCTTTGTGGTCTCAGCCCTGCAAGGAACCTCCAGACTGAACAGGATTAAGGACTCTCCTTCCTATGAGCCCTAAATTGGTATCTCCAGCTGTAAACCTATGAGAAAGGCAATCAGTTCCCCCAAACCTACTGCAATATGCACCTGTACAGCACAGTGTATTCCCAGAGGTAGGTCCAGGGGGTCAGCTGGGTAGCAGCCTTTGCCTGGAGGCTGCTTTGGGAGAGCCCCTCTGTGCTGGTGCCAGCCCAGGCAGCCTGACCTGTTCCATCACAATCCATCACGAGCTAACACTTCTCACTGCCTTCCCTGCACTTTGCTTTCAAAGAAAGTAAAAATAAATCTCTCATTCCCAGAACAATAGTTATTGCTAAAGGAAATGGAGGCAGACTGGGGCACGTTCAAGGCTGAGTAATTCCTGACAGTTTTCCCTTCTGTGCTGGCCTGTCCCTTGCAGACCTATTTGCTCTCTTTGCTGACTCACAAATCCATGTGGCAGACTTAAAAGACTTTATTATAAATACACCAATAATCTGAGCTGTCACTCCTGTGAGAGCTCCTGAGCAGAGCTAAGCTTCTGCTTGGGGCACGGGTAATAATGAGTTCTTATATTCCTTTATTTTCCATGAGGGAGAGCTATGCACGGATTTGTTATCAGACATCTGCCCTGTGGGATTCTACAGCTACTTATTCCTACTTCCACATTCTGGGGAAGGATGGATTCCCTTGGTTATTTTGCTTGTGAGCAGAGAAAAAAAAAGAGCAGCTAATGCTCCCTCTTTTGTCTGTGTGAATTGTGGCATTCAGCAGCTCCTGGAGGGCTGTGGTGCTCCACACAAGGGCTGAGGGAGCACAAATCCCTGACTCCAGAGCACACTGAACAGCAGAGCAGTCATGGACAGGACTGTCCAAGGTTCTGAGAGAGACCACGACTTCAGGAAGGAGAGTGTGACTGGAGCTTTGCCATAAACAAGGAAAAGGGAAGTCATGCTAAGCCTCCAGTGAGCAGGAGTTCATTACCAGCTGTTCTGCCTGCCAGGTTTTGCTGCCCACCCTCAGCCTCTCCGTCTGCACCCTCCAGCTCCTCAGCCTGGGACTGCCAGAGCAGAATGGCTCCCCTATTCATACTTTTATTCTGTGATGTTAATCAAGTAGGCTAATTATATATATGCCGGGGTTGACACTGGCAGGAATCATGGAACTGGAACCACCTCCCACCCCCTCACACTCCCCTTCTGCTCAGACCCGGGGTGTTATTAATCCCCTAACACCAAATCACTTCCATTCTGTTCTTCCAGTCATGGCAGATGCATGTTCCAATTAGAGTTTTGCCCCTAATTTGCATGTATCAATTAGACTTTTGCCCCTAATTTGCACATGCCCCTGAGTTTTGAACAGCGTGCCTCAGGAAAATGGGTCAAAATGCAATGAAAACATATTCTACCACCACTGCTTCTACAAAACTTCTGCCTTCCTTGAGAACATGTTGACTTTTATGTGTTGGCACAAAAAAAAAACTCCCTCCAAACATGAAGCACTTCAATGTAGTTACATTATTCAGCTTTGGCTCTGTGCCCAGGAAATATTTTTGGGGTTTGTACATAGAGTTCTCTCCTGCATTCCCATTCAGAAGCAATAGGATTGATACTGTAATGATTGCTGGATTGCTGTGCTCTGCAAACATTTGCTGTGTTGTCTGCTGGAGACAGAGAGGGGGTAATCACTCGTGAACTATTTCTGTGGGAGAGCCCTCATGCTGCACCAGCCATTTCAGATGCACTGCAATTTATTCAGTGTCAGAATTGGCACTGGAGAAGCTGCAGCTGCTGGGATCAGACCAGGGATCCAAGCAAACAGGAGCTCTTCCCACAGTGGGCACCAAGGGCACTGCTGAACCAACCTTGCTATTCAACAAATGCATTCATCAAGCACAATCCTGTAAGACTATGATTAAATACTGCACATTCTGTCTTTAAAGCTCAGGCAATAATACAACCCCTCACAGTGCTTCTGCTTTCTTTTAGCATTTTGTAATGCCTCAGATTGTTCCTACTCACTTTTGGCCGTGTTCATCTGCTACTTCTTAAAATAAAAAAAAGAAAAAAAAACAAGATCTCTCCTCATTATATCAAGTAAGAGGCAATCAAAGCCAGATTTGTGTGGGTGCTCACCACAACAGGTTCTTTAGAGAACTGAAAAGGTTTTTTTGGTTCAATTTTCCCTATTTCCCATTTCAGCTGCTATGATCCAGGAACTCCCCCCAGACACAGAGCTCATTCCCCTCTCAGCCAAAGGATGCAAGTACAAATGTATTGCTCTAAGTTTTGCACACCACATTCATTTGTGTAAAATCTTAGCTGGACTGAGAGAGATTTGTTCCAGCACATGGTCAGAATAAGGCAAGATAAATCAGGGAAATTTGTGTTCACACCTATAAAGGTCCTCCAGTTTCTGCTTTCTGATAATCCTGTGGCAAATTCTAGGCAGGGAGTAGGATCATGAATTGTATAACCACAGAGTCACAGATAACATCCAGTGTGACTCAGAGCAAATAAGAAATTTTTCCTCAGAAGCAGAGAAAATATCAGCTCTGTAGGAAATCCTGCTCCACCTGGGGCAAGGACATGAAGGTCAGTGGGTAGAGCAGAATTGCTTTTCATATTTCAGTTTGGGAGAGGAAGATGGTTCTGAAATGCATTCAGCATCTAGAGAATAAAATATAATGAGAGATCCCCCGAGCTACTTTGCTTCATTGTGGGCACACCAAGGAATTCCACAAATCTCCTGTTCATCACCAAGTTCATCTGATGGACAGAGCTTTGTGTGCACATTATGAGCATAAGTAGGATGAGGACAGAAAAAATAAAGTCATATTTATACCACTGTAAACAGGTATCCAAGACAGAACCAAGCAAGCAGCCAGAGAGATAAAACCATCCCAAGAAGCAGCCAAATAAACTCCCATCCATGGAAGCTGTCCATGTTCTTAGCTGAGGTTGGAGGTGTGCACACAGCTAATTAGTACTTGCTTCTACAACCAAATTAGTGACCTTTCAGAGCAGGGTGTGAGGAATAGATGAGACAATCTCCCACACCACTCCTGTGGGATTTAACAGAGATCTTCTCCAGGGCTCTGAAATTTTGGCAAACAGAAAATGCACCAATGCTTTTCTGGCTGCAGCAAGGGAGAGTTTTTCCAAGCAGTGCAATGCAAGACCAGCAGTCACAGACCTCACCCCACTGGGATGTTCTGGAGCTGACAAGAGCCACCAGACTGGGTGGTTTTGTTGCAAGGATCCTTCTCATCTGAGGCACTGGAAAACAAACACCTGATATTGCCACTGACCCCAAGAGCAGCTGCATTAGCTTAGGCTCAGAAATCAGGGAACAAAGGGCTCCCAGTACACAAAGAGTCCCTGATAAAACTGCTGTAGGCCCATCTGCTCTGAACTGATTTCTGTGGTGGAGAAAATAAGAAAGAGGGAGAGAAAGGGAGAAGAGCCCTCAAAGCATGAGCCTTTTTGGGTTTTAGGATGAATCCTTTGCACTTTGTGGCTGGGGTTGCCAGAGCAATCCCGAGCCTGTGTGGAGGCACACAAGTGAGCAGGGTTTGTGCCCTCTCTGGGGCTGCACACACTGAGCAGCTCTGGCTGGGCTGCCTGGGAACCTCCATCTGCTGAAACATCACCCAGCAGCTGCCACATCAACTTTGGGGAAGGATTAGTACAATTAAAAGGTAGCTTTTAATTTTGTACAATTAAAATGTGTCTTCTGAAAACAAATTCTCATTTCAAAGGCTGTTCCCAAGGCTCAGCCACCTCCCGACTTTGGAGAGGGACAGGGGGTGCTGTGCAAAGGCATGGAGTGGTCTGGCTGGGGAGATTGAGGGTACAGAAAACCTGGGATCTAGACCCTCACACATCTAAATCAAGGAGAGTTTGAAGTTTGGACAACAGGACTGATTCGTGGATGGAGAGGGAAAATACTAAATTTCCCCTCCTTTCCCACAGCACAGCAAGGTTATTCTGCAATGAGCTGAGAGCCTGAACCCACTTGCTCACTGAAGCACACCTGGAATCCCAAAGAGGACCTTGAGCTCCAGGGACACACAGAGGGTGAGCACACAACCCTGCAGGCAGTTGCTGTGAAGTCAGACAAAAGACAAAAGCAAGCATGCAGCTCTGCACTGGTATAAATGGAGAGAGATCCCATAGCAACTTTTATTCTGCAGCTTTTAAACAAACTGTTACAGAAGGGAGCAGGAGAACAGGGGAGGTGGGTGTAAAACCACAGCCAGGAGACAGCTCCCTCCAGAACATTTGTGTTGTGTTCACATTGCTTGCCTCCTGGTTTCACTGTTATTTCTAAGGGAGCTGAAGCCAAGACTTTTGCCAGCCTTTCTGATCACTGGAGAAGGCACCAGCAGCCACAGTTCCAGCTCAGCACAGAGGAGAAGCAGCTGGCTGTTAAACCATTGGAGAACTTTGCAGTGCAGCTGCTTTTGGAGCATAAGTAATTTCTGTTAATGGGCCAGGTTGGCAAATGAATTCAATTGTTTCCTCCCAAATAGGGTTTTTGCATCCAATTTTGACAGGGTGTTTGAAGTGGGGGCTCTCGATTCAGTGCTTTTTGGAGAGGTTTTCCAGAGAACACATTTCTGAGGAACACCTGGGAATTTGGTGGCCTTGCAGTTTTGGTAAGATCTTGCCTAACACAGTAGCAAGAACCAGCTACTAAGTGTGACCTAGAACCAACCATCTCTTTCCCTGTGCCACAAGTACCTGACTTTGGATAAGCCAAGTGAAGGAAAGGAGCAGGACATACAGGGAAAAACCCCAAGAAAACAAAAAACCCAACAACCCCACATTTTTCTTAAGAAATCAAATTATCAGCCTAACCAGTTCCAAAGTTCAGGATGCTGGATGGTTAAAGAGTGGCACGAGCTGGCATTGCTGCTAAGACAAAAACACATGCCCAGCTCTGGTCTTTGGCAAGTTACTACATCTGTGACCCATCCCAAGTCATGAGAGGCCTCCCAGAGGGTGAAATCCACAGCCTTCCTTCAGGCTTTGGTACTCAGTTTGTGTAAGAGTAACAGGATCTCCTGATGGGATTTAGGTGTTAAAGAGGCAAGTTATGATTGCTGGGAAAACTCAGCGCAGCCAGGATTCGATTTTGTCTCTTTGTTCATCAAGTACTTGAGAAGGAACACTCTCAGTGAACATGGCAGGACCTCTCATGATGAGAGAAAGAGGAAAGAGTGGCTCCATTAGCCAAAAAAACCCCATAATAATTTTGCTTGACAAGTCAGCACAGAGTGGCCATTCAGGAGAGGCTGCAAGAGAGCAAAGCTGAGTACTTAAGGGTTGGACTCATCATCCTTGTGGGTCCTTTCCAACTCATAATATTCCATGACAAAAGGGCTTCTATGGCTTCTGTGGATGGCAGAGTATGTTTTCTTCTATATATTTACATGTTTAATCTGGTACCTTAGAGTTTACTCACTTTTGACTCAAAACCAAACAGCCTCTGTTGCTAAACCTCCAGCTACCAGCATAGCTTTTTAAACCAAGCTCTTGTTTAATGATAACTCTGGTATCATAAATTTTATTTATTTTAATAACCCCCTAGATTCAGTTTGCTCTGTGTTTCTGCATCCTCTGCAAGGGCAGTGATCTTGCACATTATCGTGGTTTCTGCATTAAGCATTTGCTGTGAAAAATCAGAAAACTCCAGCTGAGCAAATTGCTGGGTGTTGTTGGGGCTCTGCTGGGTGCTGTGGCCATATACTCGACTGAAAAAAAGAAATCCACCTCTCGTGCAAGCCTTAACAAGGGACTCGTGTGCATGCCAGCTGTCAGGATGGGCAAAGCAGGGTAATTGGAGCGATTAAGAGCTCACGATGGTTACAGAGATGCTTTTGCATTTAAGGTGGAGTGAAACTGTCCTGTAACAGTGCCATGGCTGCTCTGGGAAAGCCTGTGAAACCCTTTGTGTCATCCCTGCAGCAGCATTTTAAATTCTGGAACCTTGACCCCACCAGCTGGCACCTACATAAACACCTCCAAGGAATGCTGGGGAGCAGCAGCACAAAGGGATGTGCTGACCCCCTAAGGAGCTGTGTTTTAAAAAGCTCCTACATTTGAATATACAATGAAACAGTGGAAATTTTAGTAGCTAATGTGAGGTGAACACAGGAGGGCCCTTATTTATTGTTTCAAACAGTGCAGGAGCAGGGGTCAAACAGTGCAGGGAAGGAGAAATTTCCACATATATTTGATAGGGCTCAGTAAGATCTCAGAGATAAGGATCCAGAATCTCTGTAGGAATCAGGACCATGCAAAGCAAGGACATTATAGTTCATCTGAATTACTGCACCAGTGGGATTTTGAAAATTTATCTGCTGCTTTGCCACTCAAAGAATTGACCCAAACAATATGAATGTGCAGGACATCTGAATATTATCTGAGTTTTCCAGAAAATAGTTACACCTTTTCAGAGCATAAAGGAGACCTTGAGGAAAAACAAACAGTGCTGTCCTCTATCTCCAAAGGCTTTCTTTGCATGCACATTTCACACTGGATAAAAATAGCCTTAAACCCTGGGTTAAGTAAGCTTCTTATATTGGAAAAACCTGTTTCAAGTGGACAAAGGAGACAGAAGTGGCACATCATAAAAAGGCCTTTGGTTTCAGTGTCTGCAACTTGAAACACCATCCTGGTCTCATTTTCTGTGGCCAAGAGGGAACTAACCAACACTGAGCCACTGATTGCAAAGAGCAGAGTAAGCATGAACAGGGTGTGGGCTGTCTACTTCTCCTTTCTGCATTTCTCTCTCGAGATCTGGCTAAGTTTCTTTTCAAGCCTAACTGGAAACTGTGAAAAATTATTCACAGGGAAAAGACAAGAATCCATTCTGTATCTCTCATCAATACTCAAAACTTACAAGCTGGTCAAGATCTTCACTATAGAAGAATCAACTGCAATCATTTCCATAGCCAGTAATTTTCAAACTGTCTCTTTAGTACTAAAACATTTCTAGAGACATGCACATAGCTATTTTCTGTTGAAATTATTTCTGAGTTACAGTTCAAAGGAAAGTTGAAGAAAGTCAGAGAACAGGACATGAGACTTCCCTGGTGCATTTTTAAACTGCACTGCATAAAGCACCAGAGCTCTGTAGATTACTCCAAAGGGAATGAGAAGGGAACTAAGGAAAGCCAGCCCACTGTTTTGCTAAATTTATTAATCAGGTGTCCAGAAACAAAAAAGAGTGAAAAAAGAAGAGCTAAGCAAGATATTCAGAGACTTGATGCTATTGCTCAGTTCTGCTAGTCTGTTCCTCTTGGCTACAACATTTCAAGCAAACTTGGTCACTTCAGTGTGCCTCAGTTTCCCCTTAAACACCCCACACTCCCCCAGAATAATAAGATGGAAATCAATGGAAATAAGGAGGGTGGACATTTTACATTTACTCTCTTCCCAAACAAACTGTTTCTTTAAACAGAGCTGCACCTTTCTACCAAACAACCCCTCCTAGACTGATCTCAGGGCTGTGCTCCCTCTTTGAGGGACTGGCCTCTTGCTCAGCTCTTAGCACAGATTTCAGAAGAGCTGCAGTGTTTTCCCCTGCTCAGGGCAGAGAGCCCAGCCAACACCACAAACACGACCCTCAGAATGGATTTACATGGTTAAAGACTTCACAGCCCATCACCAGCTCAGGGTACTATCACCCTTTTCTTCCTCATAGGTACCCAGGAGGACACGATGTGAACCTGTCAGGACCCTGATCTGGCTTTAAATATCAGGTGATTTTTAAGCTGATCAGTTCCCTGATCCACTTTGCTGTATAAAAAATTCCTTTGATAAAACTCAGGGCAAGACAAAACCAGGAAAAAGTGAAACTGGAGGAAGAAACTAGAAGGAAAGAATACATCAATCCAGCATTACTACTGAATAAAAAATTAAAGACATAAAATCACTACAGAAATCACATCCCTTAGGCAGAATTAGGTACCAATACTGATGATGGGTGGCTGTGGAAAGCTGTTGTACCCTCACAAGGTTCAGTTGGAGAACCCCCACAAGGTTCAGCTGGAGAACCCCCACCTGCCTTGAACCAGCACAAACACATGCAGCTGTTCTTTCTCAGCATAGCAATGTTTAGAATATTAACACATCACCATAAAGCCCTTTAACTCAGGTTTTTATATCCTAACCTGATGCACAAACTGAGTATTAGCACTGAGAAATGTCAGGGAGGCATTTCAGAGTTCCATGTGGGTTTTTTTAATCCCTCTTTTTTCTGCTAAAGAGTTTAACAAGGAAATATCTTGGAAACCCTGGAAAGGACAGGCCTCCTGTGCCTGTTCAGTAATGAGTCATGGGCATGTCTGACCATTTTTTAGTACATGGAGAGGGATTTCTCCTCCTGTCATGCATCCAAGAATAGATAAAAAGGAATTGGGGCTAAATGAACAACATACCTGAGTAAGCAGAAGCAAGCAACACAAAACTCTGGAACTGCAGACTTTCCTTGAATTTTCTCTTGAACTTTCCATGGGAGATTTTGCCAGCACAGAACAATCCTTTGAAGCAATGGAACAAATGTGTGAGTCACTTTAAAAGTTCTCATTTTAAACAAAAAGCTGAATTACTTGCCCACTCTAATAGGGACAGATATTAGGCTGAAAACCATGACTCCACTGATTCAGCACACTGGTGTCTCAGGAGACAGAATGTTCCTGCTGTCCAGGCAGGCTGGGAATTGCAGGAGAGCAGGGAAGCTGCCCTACAGTGCTTTGCAGGGCCTAAAACTGCAAGCAAGGGAAGCACAATTTTGCTAAAAAGACAGAATTGAAGTGGGGAAAAAAAAGAACTTGCAGTCCTAATTGTTTTCAAAACACAGATATAGATTCATCTGGATTGTAACAGCTTTCTAGAGGAGATGGGCCATGCCTCTTCCCTAGGAGATCAGCAGTGATACTGAGCAAGTGAAGCCACACAGCCAGTGTCAAGCTGTACCTTTATGTGCCTACAATTAATAAAATACACCTGGGAAAACCAAGGAGTTTAAGGGCACCTGTGTTAAAAGGCAAAAAAAGAATTTACAATTGGAACAGATATTGGGCTCAATACAAGAATTATTAGGTGAAACTGTGTGGCTTCTATTATGCAAAAAGGAGGTGAAAGCATTATAATGAACTCATTGGGTTTGGAAAGTTACCTGTAGGGCAAACAAGAGAATGAAAAGACAAAAAAAAAGTACAAAAAAGATTCAACAACCATCACATTCAAGGTAGCACAAACAGATAACACAGGCAGTGTTTCCACACACCCTGCCAGTGCTTTCCCAAAAACAGAGCTGTGACTTGTCTCCCTCAGACTAAACAGGAAACAAGAACCAGTTTGGACTGGAGCCACATATTCACAGTAAAATGATTACTGGTGAAAGCATTTTGTACCAGTTTCAAACCCCAGTATAAGACAGAGATTGCTCATCTAATTCCTTTTCTCACATCTGAACAGGAACTTCATGTAAGATTTTAAACACTGCTTTCTGTGGGGTTTTCACCTGGAAAAGCACATGGCACTGGTCTTAGGAATTAGTAGGATAATGTGTATGCTACAGCAATGAAAATGCAACAAAACAAAATGATAGCAAGCAGAAGATATAGCACAGGAAATTATAGACTGAACATGAAATTCCTAGAAAACACATTTGATACACCACTATTTAACATCTAAATCCCCAACCTTCCTATTTATTCCTGATGAAATGCATAATGTGAAACTCATTTTGACTTTTCCCTCCCCACTAACAATTACAGGTGGTGCTTCTCAGCTTTAAAAATTTTAGCTCTGTAGCTCTCACATATCTGCACTCTTTTCACACAAGTGTTTTACTAGAGATAGTCAGACAATATTGGTTTCCAACCTTTATTTTCACCTTTTGCATTTAGAACTGAGCCCATGCCAGGTATTAGGGAGTTCTAGATGCTCTCCAGTCAGAAACCATAAATATTGTGGTGTTTGAGAAACTGCCACACTGGTAATTTATATATCCATTGCTCCCAATGAGTACAGTCTACCAGCAAACTGGGATTTACTTATTCCAGAAATTATTAATAATTTCTAACAACAAATTCATCTGAGAATTTTGCAGTTTGCCAGCAAACAAAGGAAGTGGCAGAATTTCTCAAATTAATTTTAATGCATTATTTACCAAAGCTGCTTGTACAATGAGGGAGGGAACAATTCTCTGTTGACAGACAGAACTAGAGTAACAATCTAAAGAGATGTTTTTCATCTTTTGTTCCTACAAAATGACAAGGGCTAGAAACATTCATATTTGTATCCTTCATCACCTTTATCAACACTGTGACCCAAAGCCTTATATGCTCATTAATACGCTTAATTAACATGCTACTTAATAAGCTTATATGCTACTTTATACATAGCACATAACAAAATATCTCCTGACATGGCATCCCACCACTGCTCATACTTTTTGCTAATAAAGAAAAAAGTGGCTCTTACAAAATTAAAGATAAATTAAACCAAAACATCCCTAAAATCTTTAAAAGACCTTATCAGAGTCTACTTTTCAGACAGAGCATTTCCTTCAGCAGTCTCACCCCAAGGCCTGCTCAAAGCCAATCAAGCCCTCCCCATCATTTCCTTTTAAGCAATAGCTGGAAATAGCCCCATCTGCTCTGAAAATCAAAGAGCAGCAGCTGGTGATCAGCCCCCTTTTAGAGCAGCCTGTGAGACTTAAGGATATTGTCCTGAGCAACTCAGTCAAAATTAATTATAACCTAGATGGAATTAATTAGAGGCTATCTTTATTTCATCTCCATTGTTGTGCAGACAATTGTTTCTCTACTCCTCACATGACTTGGTAATTACAGTAAGATGAAACCACTTAAGATGAAATGTCCTGAATGGGTTTTGATTCAGATTTACAAGAGTGTGTTTGCAGAGCTGGGGGGAGAAGAGTGCTGTTTGTTAAATACAGAGCAGATCTCCACATACACACACACAAAGGGGTTGTCAGCTCTTATTATTGCTCAGTTGGGGCAGCAAAACAGAAAAGTTTTTGTTAATTAAAAAAATAGAATACTAACTAGGAACAAGTTATCTCTAGGACAGTGAAATTGTGGTGGAATTCTGTTGTAAAATTCAGATTTTAGATTCAGGAAGCCTTCCCCTTGTATTTGAAGGTGTAAGAAGCTTCCTGAGATCTATTACATGTTACCAATAGTTTTACCTTGCACGGTGGGAGGGAGTTTCTATGGGCACTTTAAATCCTATCCAGTTCAAATGGCTTTAATCAGTATTTTCTCAACCTTTTATCGAGGCAGGCAAGTGCCTGCACGTGACACAGACACTTCCCAGATGCATTTCAGCTAAAAGGAAAAAGAGTCTTATCAGCACTGAAAAGAGACAGTGGCAGATTTCTATTTGGTTAGTAACCACTGTTCTCCATATTAATATCTTTGATTAGATTACAGGAATAAGATTCTCTAGTTTGATAGTATAAAACCCATTTGAGAACAGCAAAAAAACCCCCAAACCTTGCATTTAAGAGAGAGGAAAACATCCATCTAGTTGTAATCTACTGAAGTAGTTTCTCCCTAGAAGCGTAACAAAGCTAAATTATTCTAAAATAATAATGTCTGTTGCACAGGGGCTTGGGGGAGGCTAAATGGGGTAATAAATAACACATCCCTTGCTGGAACCAGCAAATGCAATGCCTGGCACTCCTGGGAATTAGGCTAAACTGAGTCTATGGCATAAAAGTGAAGGTGCAGCTGAGTGATTAATTCATGTGGTGCCTGCTATGAGGAAGATCCAGACGCCCTGGGTCATGGGGACATTGTTTTTAGAGTGTGAAATCCTATGAAATTATCATGACTTTCACATGTATAATACATGAGGAGGCAGGGAGGCTCAGCTTCATTCTGCCTCTTCTTACAAGCAGTGGCTCGTGAGTGAGTTTTTGCTTCATCAGTCATGTGACAACCTCAGGAGAAGGAAACAGCAAAGACAAAATGGTTCTTGATAGCAGCAAACTGTTGGAAAAGTGCTCAGCTTTCTCCTTTCTGAAAAACTCAAACACAGGAGAAGGTGTTAAAAATCAACATGAAAACCATCAGGGAGTTTTTGGGACAGGTAACAGTCACAGGCATTTCAGTGGGAGCCCTCCCAGCCATTCCAGAGCAATGCAAGACTTTCCTGGGGTAATTCCAGTTAAAATGAAGACTCTGTATCCATCTCTGGTTCCACACATGGAGCTACAGAGCTATACCCAGCAGTAGGACTTTCGGTACTAAAATACTGCAGTTATACAACACACACACACAAAATGTCCAGAAAATTTTAAACTGAAAAAGTACACAACTCTCTTGTGGTTGTCAGAGATATGCAAGATTAACTAAGTGTAGCAATAAATGAAATAAAGATGAATCATTTCCTTAGACACTAATAATCCTGTGACAATCTGACTTGATTTCCAAACTAATTTTCCCATGTTTTATCCTCTGGAGAACAATTGCTGTTTACCAAGTTGCTTCCCAGAAGCACTGCTGTAAAATATTAAAACTCCTGTAAGCAGGAAAAGGTCATCATGAACATTATGTTAAGTGGAGCACAGAAAAACTCAATTCATCCAAATAAAATGAATTATATGTGTTTATATAAAAGCTATGTCATCCCATTATGTAATTGGTTTAATAGGAATTTTAGTCTAAACCCAAACTGGTCACAAAAGGTTCTTCATAATCTAGGGGGGGAAAAAAAAGGTGATTTATTTATGTGTGCAAAATCCTAAATATTTCACCCACCATTGTTCAAAGGATCTTTCTGTGATTTCAGTCTCATTTTAATCTTAACAGCACAAGACACTATTTACAGTTCCTCCTGCTCTAGAAGAGGATTTAAAAACCTTGTGTCCCAACTAGCCACACTATAATTTCCTACATTTAATTAGAAAATAGATGAGATCAGTTTATTTGAACTGGTACTTGAAGTAAGCAATTAAGTGCTTCACTTAATCGGAGTGTGTGCTGTAAATCTGGCCTTTCATTACATGTACACAATAGGTTTCTGGTACCAGACAGAAGCTTGCAGGCGTTGCTTTAATAAAAATACACTATTTAGGAATATTGTGATGTATTTCCACTGCCCCCGAGGGACTTACACTAATACAGCTTATTATCTGTCCTTATTACATAGAACTAAGTATGCAATTAATTGGCAATCTGTAGTGGATTATGGAAACATTCCAGATGGATGGGGGTTTATCAGAGCATTTTGCTGCAGCAGATACTGTAATTTCCTAAGTTTGGGACACTGACTTTACAAGAATTTATTTCTCTGTCAGATAGGTCTTGTGAGCAAGAATTTCCATTTCCTTTTACAGCAGAGGCAAGGGCTGGAGATGCAGCACAAAGCACCTGTGAGATAACACAGTATTGCTTCAGCAGACTGTGCTCAGACACAATGGGATGTGTGGGCTGCACCTGCCTCAAGAAATGAAAATGCAATCAATTGACTTAGTTAATATTTTTGTGGGAAAAACTCCATCAGACAGTCTGGAGCTCCATTAATCCGTGGCATTGCATGAGCTGTGGCAGCCTAAGCAGGAGAAAGCCCTTTGTTGTTTGCCAGCCCTCCTCAGCAATTTGGGGGTGAGAGGGGTAGTTGTTAACCTTTCCATCCTTGCCTTCCACTGCCACTGGAGCTGGATACTGCAGGAAAAACCTGGGATGAGGTATCTGGAGCTGTCACAGATGGCTGCACTGCCACGGGCCTGTGGCTGTTGGGAGGGAGAGCTCACCTGGGAGCTGAACCCAGCCAATGTCCAGAGGAGAGCAGCCGACCTCAGCAATGCATCCCAGAGCAGGCAGGGGTTTGGAACACACCACTCTCCCAGGAAGTGTTCTTTAAGGTATTCAAATAAGATGTTATGGTGCACAAACCTCATCAGTGTGTTAGTGACAGAAAGGAAGTGTGCAGAGAGCTCCTTCTGCCCTTGACTCTTTCAGCCCTTTGAAACCAGCAGAACACCAGCTCCTGTTCTGGGGCAGCAAACAGGGAGAGGCCACAGG
Organism: Promerops cafer; assembly: GCA_013398275.1. Taxonomy (NCBI): domain Eukaryota; kingdom Metazoa; phylum Chordata; class Aves; order Passeriformes; family Nectariniidae; genus Promerops; species Promerops cafer. Next base: position 2,923,562 of record VZSE01010539.1, on the reverse strand, counting down.
AACAAAACCCTCTCCTTGTATCACACTTTGGGGCACATTCACACCTTTCCCCCTCTGCAGTGGCAGTAAGTATCGTTATTCATTAGACTGCCTAGGTCTGTGTAGATAAAAAAGTCACCTTCAGACAGCGTTTATGTTATGTAGCAGCTCTTACTCCATGTTTCAAGACTTCTGTTTTCTCCCCTCAGCATAAATGCCCAAGAAGCTACTACAATGCATGGATGAGAGTTGTATTCTTGCTCAACTGGGTATCAGTTCCTAAAAATGAACAGCTCATTGCTTTTCCTGTGCACTCAGCAAGTATCAACATTCTTGTGAACGTATATAAATGCATATTTGCACAGACCACAGCTCAGCCAAGTAACCCAATCCTCATGTGAACTACATGCTCTGCTGTAGGAATTTTCACTTTAATGTAACTTAAGATATAAATCTGGCTGTAAAATAAAATATCTTTTAATTCTTCCAGCTATACCTCCTGATTCCCCCTCCTCTTTGGCACTTGCCACTCTCATTTTTTTTCAGACTGGTAATTGCCCCCTTTACATTTCCATCACCAGACCCCTACTCATCCAGCAAATCTCCAGATTGCTTTTGCCATGTGTTGGGATTAATAATTAATGAAGCCAGCTGATTGTTCCAAGTGACCCATTATCATGTCAGGGCAGAGATGAACTAGAGAAAAGACAGGATTAATTTCTGAACCTCCAATTTCAATATCAAAGTTCAAAATCAAAACACCACCAGCAACATAAATATATTTCTCTCAAGAGATATTTTTTTTTTTTTTTCCAGAGCTGGCCAGAACAGTCCCTCAGCCTGGAAAGCAAATATTCCCATGCTCAGGGCTTTTTAAATAAAAACTATTTTTTCTCCAGTATGTGGCATTTATCAGGGCTTTTTTGACATTTAAGTATCATCCAACTATTTAATAATAATCAAGAATAGAAAAAGAATGGGAAAGGGAAATGTACATTAGCATGAAAGATTAAGGGAAATGAATATGTACAGCACACACACAAGAATAAAAAGCTGGTATAAAATGGGACGCCACAGAGCAGAGTGGGAGGGCTTCTGTTCATTAAGTGTTGATACAGTGGATTTAAACAAAATTGAATAAAATCCAATTTAAATGCCAGGATAAAAAGCCTTGAATGATCAGGCAGGGGACAGAATGGATTTCTGTCCCTCAGAGGTCAGATCAATGCCTGGCCGACAGCAGCTGCAGATGGTCGACAGCAGAAGCCTGCAAAAAATAAAAAATTAAATGGTCAGATCAGGTCTGCTGATTATTTCTAATCCCATTCTTTGCTGCTCCTGTAACATAATATTTATCTCTAGTACAAAAAAAGTACCTATCACAGGTGTCTTAACAGAGTTGGTATCTTATTAATTTGCATCATGTCTCAAACCACCTTAGCCTCTGCATGCATAATCCTAAATCAGTACTATTCAATTCTACAAGAATAATTGATACTTCAGCAAGAAGACAGTAAATTCACCCGCTGAGAAAAAGCAAACAAACAAATAAATGACAGCTCATCAATTTATCTGAAGTCAAGAGCAAAGCTTCACTGGAGATAGCACTGCACAGCTTATTATCAGCCTGCTGTTAATGTAGGGCTCCCTGCTTTGAGATTATTTAAGGATGACTAACTCATGTTACATTTATTTCCTCTTAACTTCCTCTGGGCTATATGAAAAGCAGGAATCAATTAATTATTTGCAGGACCATTCAGACAGTGCTACAAACAAAATTTAGGATTTCAACACAACACTTTTGTGGGGTGCAATATCACATGAAGTTGTAACACAAGAAATGAAAAAACACAGAAAAGTAAAAATTCATTTTCCAATGGGTTATAAAACCACTGAAGCATTTTGAGTGTGAGAGCAGTTTAGATGGAAATGTTGATATCTGAAAAGTTTAAAGTGCAGATGGAATTGCATAGGTTTTATTGTTTTCAATTGTGTCTGCTTTCTTCACCACTCATAATTAATATTTACAGAATGCAAGATCTTTCTTAAAAGCCATCCTACTGCCTTGGGATCAGTATTTTTTCAGCAGATGACCCACATTTAATCCCTTGCATGTCAAGGTAGGGCACAGAAAAGGAAGGTGCTTATATTGTCTCTAGTTGGCTGCACAGCTGAAATGGTGCTGCTGTGACTTCATTGTCCCCAAGGGACTCAGCATGGGCAGCACGTTTTAGTCATGACAGAAGGCAAAACCTGTGCGTGGTTATTTAAGGCAATCACTTTTGTGCTGTGCCTGGTATTGATTCACTCTTAACTGCTCTTGACTTTCAGCAATAATCTCACTTTACCCTGAGATGTGTCAGGGACTGCACAGGTGGGGACAGAGGAGTCACAGAGTAGCCTCTAACGTAAATTACAGACAGGTTACAAGAGTGGATAAAACATCCTGAGTGAGATACTCCTGCCTTCCGTCTTAATGGAGAATACCTGACCTACTCTTGGATTTCTGCTTCAAAAGATGGGCTGGAATCTCCAGCATTTGGATCAGACACTGGGAGCAATCCCATATAGTTTAAGGAATGGAATTAGCAAGCTGCTGCCAGCTCAAATGAGGTTATAATGCCACAATACAATGATACCTTAAACACTGTGGTAATAATGCCTTTTACCCACATAAATTAAGAAAACTCTGCAGGAAGTAAAAGAGAGAAGTTTCATGTGAAACCTGAGTGGACAGCACATTTGAAGGTACTTTTTACCCAAAAGGATGCAGGTACATTGTGCTTCTTCTCTGCAGGGAAGAGGAACCAAGACCCCTCCAGGGATTTTTTGAGGAGTTTGCAAAAAAGGCCTTTTTATCATTTTAGAAGAGCAATTACTAAACCACTCCAGCCATGGAGTACCAGCAGCTGTCTATCTTCATTTTTCCTGAAAATGTTAGAAGTGCAAAATTCACTGGAAAGCTCCTTGCAGAGCAGCTGTGGATTATTTATGGTGCCTTTACTACCCATGGTCTCAAATGCACTGTTCCACATTGAAAGAATATGCCTTACCCATGAATGATCTGTGAAACAGACAGTCCTAGCAGTTCACTACTGAAAACAGGATGTCTTGAGGGAAAAAATAGAGCTGGTGAGAGTGTATTTCAAATAATAAACTGCATTCAGGACTAATTAATCTGTAAAGTGACAATATGAACAGACTGGCTGGATCCTCTTTGTCTGGTTATTTTGCTGTGTGCCAACACAGAGCTATTCAGGGATACCAGAGCAGTTTGTTAAGTACATGACTGGGTGGTACATGACTAAAATTTCCTGGAATTACATATGCACTTGACTTTTCATGTACAAAAAATCTGACTCAAACCTGTGCTAGGTTAGCAGTGCCATTCTTCTCGTGCATTTCTCACTCGTGTTTCAAAAAACTGGCTGAAGTTTCTGGTTTCAAGTCTGCAGATTTTCCTCCAAGACAACCATTTTGTTTGCCCATTGCACTGCTACTGGAAGGGGACAGCAACTCTTCCCCACCCAAGATGAAGGGGAAGAAATAGTCTCAAAAATCAGACCTGTTGTCATGGAAACCAGAACAAGGATTTTCGAGGCCAAAATGGATGCATTTATAAATCAGAGACGAGGAAAATCCTCCCCTTTTATAAAAATACATTAAGTGGAAAATGTCTTTATCATAGGAAGTCAGATATTTACTAGCTCAACAAATGCTGCAGTGTAAAGCAGTATGTGAGTAATTTTTTTTTTTTCTCTAATACAATATGATCTCATCAGCACCAGTGGTTCATGCATGTGAGGGAAAGGCAGTAGTAGCCATAGAAACAGCCTGCTCTTCCTGAGTGGCAGAAGGCATCGTGCGACACCCACTTCTGGTGGTGGCCTCACACTCTGCCAGATTTGTGGCTGTTTTTGAGTGTGAGAGGTTTTTTGATGCACCTCAAGCCACTGGAACCAGTTTTATTCTGTGCAGCTCCACAGCTTGGCATCGCCTCTGAGAGGAGGTACCTAAGGGAGGGAGATTCTTTCTGCAGGATGGGAATAAAGGGTGGCTCCAGGGGTGCTTGTAGAAACAATGCTGTTACTTTTCCTCCCTGTGTTGTTAGAAAGCATGTTGCTACAGCTCTGGAATAAAATCAGGGCCATTACACCATGTACTCTTTCAGTATTTGTTGGAGAGATGTACAACTGAACAACAAACCTGCCTGAGGCCATAGAGCAAGACAAGGACAGACCTTGGGGAAAAAAAAAAAATAATGGTTTTTTCATTTTTCAATCCCAACCATTCACACAAAGCATTTCACCACTTCACCTTCTTTTCCCCACCACCTTGAATCTCCCCCACATCAACTGCCAGCACAGACCCCTACCTAAAGGCAGAGCTTGGCTTGGACTCTGATCTCCTGTGACACAGTTTCTGTTTAGTGCTGGAAATCGCTGCTTTAAACTGCAACTTGAGCCCTGTCTGGGGACACACGCTCTGAGTCACCTCTAGCAGCAGATGATTTACAGGCAGCCCTTCAAAGCTGTCCCAGCTCACTGTTATTATCTCGATCTCACTGGTACCTTACTCGGTATAAAAGCACAGGTTATCCTCTTGCTTGTTTGCAATGCCTAATTAGGCCCAAGCTGCAAAGAGCCAGACTGACCTTTAACAGCTCTTTGTTCTGGGGAGAAGAGTCGGATTTGCAGTTTAAGACTGCTTGTTGATAATGATGGTTTCACTGTCCTGAGATAAAGTACAACCTGACAACAGAAAACACAGAGAAAGCTGCTGTGTTCTGCTCTGGAGAGCATCTGTGGGGGACACATCTGCCACATGTGTTTTATGAAGGTACTGGAGGACCCACACGTGGAATAAACACCGAGATAGAGGCAGTTTATTGCCCTAACTTCCTCCCACACCTCACAGCTCCAGCAGGCAGTGCAGCTGGATCACACAGGAAGCTGCTGGATCACACAGGAAGCTGCTCCAGAACCAGGCTTTTATAGCCCAAAGTTTTGAAAATACGAACCTGGAACTGATTGGAGCAATTTGGCAATGCTGAGATGTACAAGGACATGACTGCATGCTATATATAATATATATATATATACATACACCCCTGGGAAAGGCATGAGGCAGGAACAGCTTCCTCTCTCACACTTTAATCTGGTGGCTCACCTTTTCCTGGATACCCTTGGAGCAGAGATCCCAGCACTGAGCAGTCAGCAAGAGCTGGGTTCTCCCACAAGCTGCACTGGTTTTGCTTTGGGTAATAACCATCCCATCGCGGGCACCGGGTTTCTCAGTGAAAGGTAAACCAAAGGCTTTGGACTCTGAGAGACACTCTCCACACCTGGACAGAAATATGGGAAGCAGTCAAAAAGATGAGTTACGGTGGAAAATAAACTGTGCTGCACAAACAGAGACTGAATAGATCAAATCCAGCCCAGGTGGAAGGGCAGAAGGTGTGTGGGGAAAGGAGCTGCACGTAACAAAGCAGTGCAATGCCACTTGCACAAACCCCTGAAACTGCAAGAAATTTATTTGTTTACTCATTGGCTCTTGACATCACAAGCCGTGATCGTGTTTTCATCACTTGTTTTCAAAACTGAAGGGTTTTCCATACAACAGAGGACAAAACACTGGTTTCTTGTTACATGGTGGGTGTCCATACAGCACACTGCCAAGAAACACAGCTGCCCTGCTGAAAAAGTCTTCCCTCACAAATCTAAGATGTTTCAAGGGGCTTTCTCCCACTGTTTGGAGAAAAAGTCTGCATGCATTAAAGAAGTGAACAAGGGTGAAAATGAGTTCAGGAATGTTACCAGAACTTTCCCATCTTGTACTCAAACATGTTTTTGTTTGCCACATTCAGTGCTCTAAAATTGTTTGATGTTTTTCACTGTGTTTCCACCTCATTGTTTCTGATGGTGGTAGCACTTCCAGGGTTTGGGGTCGGCAGACCAAGCAGTCTGACCCCAAGGACACAAATGTGATAACGCCCTGTGAGGTGATCCATGCTCACAAACAGAACAAAAAGTCTGGGCCACAGTGTTACTGTGTGTAGTGCTGCCCACATTACAATTGAAATAGATGGAATTAAGCTGTGTTCTGAGGAAATGAGACCTTCTGTTTCCATCTGGAGCTAAAGGATCCTCTGCTTTCCGTCCTGCAGTACTATATATGGAAACAGCTAAAGTTATATATTTTCTATGGAAGACTTCCTCATTGGAAAAAATACCCTCAACAAATTCTAAAATTCCTTTGTAGAAAGCAGCCTGTAAATGAAAAAAAAACCCCAAAATTAAACCAACCAAACAAAAAAAAGAAGCAAACCCAAAGACTGTTGATATTCAGTGAGAGACAGAATTCTACAATTTGACTCCTTTACTCAGTTACAGGTTTGCTTTACTCCTCTACAGTTTTCACTAAACACAGATTACAAACCTTTGCAAACAAAACAAAAGAGTTGAGTAATGCAGTAAGTAATCTGGAATTTAATTCAAACTAGACCTGGGCGAAGCAGAAAATAAACAAAAGGGGCTGTGTAGGGTTTCTCAGCATCAGAGGTTGCATATTTGGTGGAAAAGGTTCTGTTGTTAAAGATTGTTTGCCTTGTTAAATTGCTGTGGTTTATATGAATATTATTGCATCTGTAAGTACATTTTCTAAAATAGTGCATGTTCTAATCTCTACCCATAATCATAGAATCAGAGAATGGTTTGGAGGTGACTTAAACATCATCTAGTTCCAACCCCAATAATCAGATTCATCTATTCACTGCACTCTTTCTCCTCTTATAGAAGAGCAGGCTACCAGCAGGCAGAGGGGTTTGCAAAGGGAAGTACAAAGACTTGCAAAACCCCGAACTTCCTTTGTGACTACCTAAGGACCCAGTTCGGGTGAGAATCAGACTTTCTTTTACCCTTACATGGCAATCCCACAAAAACCCGAAGGCAAATCAGGTGAGAAGCTGTGAAGTTGCAGCTCCTACAGCAGCCAGTCCCAGGCACGACGGGGAGGTTTGGACTATACCTTTTAAAGTCAAAGGAATTTTGGGCTGAGGTCACCCTACAGATGATCGGTGGGCGGAGCCTACAGCTAGTTTCATCAAATAACATTATTGCAGGATTTCACTGTGCCTGCAGATGGCTTGTGCAACTTCATGTCTCCATCAAAACAGGAAACACGGAGCCTAATGGCATTAAAAGAGGTGAAATGACTTTTGTGCTCACTAGGCCCTAAAACATGCAAAGGGTCTTCTAGAATTTAACTCTTTTAACTTAAATGTGACCTCTTTTGCAAAGGCCAGAGTTCTGCAATATAATGTAACTGAAATGTCGAGTAATAACTGGGAAGTGAAAAGCATCAGACGTGTTTCCTCCCTGTGACCTACAGCAGTGCTTCTCTACACTCCAGCCTGCAAGAGGCTTGAAACTTAATGGCTTCGTTTGACCTATAGTCCCAATCTCCCTTTCCCAGAAGGTGAATATACCCCCAAAATACCCTGCTGAAAAGTGCCTCCGGTGTGATATCACCATTTTTGAAGTTCTCAGATGCCTGTGGCTGAGAGGGCTGGAGTTCTGCTCATTGCATGTGTGAATGCAGCTAATTATAAGCTCTTTGGAACAGAAATTCTGTCTCTGTCTGCACAGTCTTTGGCACAGCAGGGTCCCTTTCCCAGCTGGCCTTCAGTGAGACCTCAGTTCGAGCTATGAATCATATCAAAGGTGAATCAGAACGATTCTGAATCATGACAACAGAGGGTAACAACTTTAACATATGTATACAAGACTAATGAGCTGCAAAATTTGTGTGTTCCAACTCAAGAGGGGAGAAAAAAAATAATTTTAAAGAAACTAAAAGATAACCGAGGTAAAACTAATGTATTTGATATAAATGCATATCTGTTTAGCTCATAATTTAAATTCTATTTTATTATCTTGAAATAATTTATTTTAACTGAAGGAGACTTACCTGAACTGAGAGACTTGAACTGAAATGAGGATTACCTGGAACTAAGGTCATCTAAATTTTCTGTGGTCTTGGAAAACTAATAAAACCAAACCTTCTGCATTTTATGAATGTCAAAAGTATATAGCCTTTTAAATAAATAGTTCGGGGTTTTGTGGTTTTGTTTTTTTCACTCTGCAAACATGTCTGACATCAGCTCACAAAATTAACCACAACTGTTTCTAGAACCTTCTTGTGTATTTTTCCTCTTTTTTATACACCAGTATACTACTGAATGTCCTTAAAAGGCATATTAGTGTATTCTCCCTTTCTGACTGGCAGAAACAAAGCACTTCACCAGCTCTGCTGAGTAGCTGAAAATACACGAGGAAGTGACGACGCATTTAAGGAGAGCTGCGAATTGCTGCCCTTATGCACCAGGTTTCCAGCTTGACTTTTTACACTCTCAGTGAAAAAAAAAGCCATTGAAAGGGTGGTTAGCCTCTGACCTGGAAATTCCCCCGCAGCAGGAGCATAATCTGTGCCATTTAGTGTGAGTATCTTGAGGCTTTAAGAGCTGCTTACCCTGCAGTTTACAGCCTAATGTCACAGGCAAGTGACAAAACGCCATCCAGGAGCAGCAGGAAGCCCGGGTTAGAGAAGGGCAAACAAAGCCACAGTTCACAGTCAGCTCTGTCACAAACGGACAAGGCTTGAACAAGAGGATAAATTTGAGCTAAGCCAGGCCACGTACCTTTCTGTAGCTTTTGACTGATTCTGAGCCCAGTAGTTGGAGAAAAAGGGTCATGAAATCATCATTTGTTTGTGAAGATGATGCTGGTCAATTAGAATTAGCTGGCTGGTTGTCAGTCTTAATGCAAGGTCAGTAAGCCTAGAATCTCTAGTCTTGTATTTCCAGACTGAAAAGAGGTCCTACAGAAAGAGAGAAAATATGAACCAAAACCTGTAAAACAAACAAATGTAAAAATAAAATTGCATGTGAAGCAATAAATCCACAGAAACACTAACCTTTAAAAATAAATTAAAGAAGAAAAAATTAACTTGAATGAGAAAACTTTTTCTCCTTCGGCATGTTTCACTTTTCTCTTGGGCATCAGCTGGAAGTTCGTCAACACGGATGGAAACCAAACACACAGTAAACTTTTTCCAGGACCTGCTCATGTAGCCCAGGGAGGGACTTCCACCAAGAACCGAGTTTTGCCCTCACGGTCATTACATAGAGTTAATAGGAAAGGGTGAACTAATTTATTACACGAGGTTTTACTTCTAACAGCCAGTGTGTAAACGGGGGAATGCAAACCCACTTGGAGCGGTGTGGGCTCCACAGAGAGCTTCCTAAACATGCGATGCCATCGTGTGGGCAAAGACATCTCCAGCAGTTTCCAGAGCAATGCCATTGAATCCTAGAACGTTTTGAGCTGTTTTGAGTTAAAATGGTCATCTCGACCCTGCTACGGGCAGGGACGCCTTCCACTAGCCCAGGCAGCGTTCACATCATACGAACATGCCGTTAATTCCTTCCTTTTTACTTGCTATGTCCTGACCCTGCTGACAGGAGCCGGGTAACTCCTGTGCCTCTAGTGGTGACCAGAGAGAATCTGAAACAGCGTCCACCCTGGAATTCTGGTCAATCTGTTTCTACGTCTGAGCTGGCAACAAGAAGACTATTCTACAGGTTTTTATGAAATTTTGCATCTGTGAAGGTTAAAAAAAAAAAAACCACCCCACAATTAAAAAGTGTGGTTTAACTTTATTAAGATTTTTACTCATTCTTGCAAAAGAGCAAAACAGTGGGAGCTCTGTCATGGTTAGTACAGACAGAATCACAGCCTGGTTTGGGTTGGAAAGGACTTTAAAGCTCCTCTCATTCCAACC